>CM059872.1:16085284-16120555 GCA_030490815.1 Acer saccharum
TTTCCCATCGTCTTTAGACCTTATGATTATTTACTTGACAATTATAATATAAACTATAAATGCTATACGATTTGTTAAACCAAATCACTTTATTATATGAAAAGATTGTTAATTACACTTACACTCTTGCTATTGAGCATAATCCTAACACTAAAATCATAGAAGACTTTATATAGGCAACTCTAGTAAGTGAGGTCGTTTTGAAAAATCGCACTTGATTGTGCGTTATGCGTTGTGCGCTGGACGTCAAGCGCACCACCAGCGCATAACCATTTTCATGGTGCGCTGGTGGACCAGCGCACGACCAGCGACAGCCCACTGGCGATCTGTGCTAGTGGGTTGCGCTGTCCGCCCGCGCTTGACACCCATCGCACAGCAGAGCCCTCCTTTGAACCAAAACACATGCAAGGGTAAAAAGGTAAACATGATGCATCCTAAATGCTAACATGGTATGACATTAAAATCACAAGATGCAATCAATATTTATGCAAGAAGAGATGTTATATGATCATGAATGCACATAATAACAACACATACACAACATACAAGAAAATGAATTAAGCATGAGATGTGAGTGTGTGTGTGCAACTAATCTCTTCAAAGCAAATTAAGCACATAGAAATTTACCTTTGGTGCTCATCAACCTTGAGGACATGAGAGGGTCTTGAGCTTGAATATCAATCACTTAATCTACCCTTACATATAATCCCCAACACGTGGTTTGTCCACGAAATAAGCCAATTAAAATATGGGAATCCTTACATGAGGTATACATTCTTCTCCCCTATATCAAACATGGATTCCTCCATATCAAACATAGTGAGATATACAATTTCTCCCCCATTTTGTCAAGGAATAGACAAAGGACACAAGAGATACAGAACGACATATTAAGCAAACAAATCGTATAGAAAGCGAAGTTGAATAAACGAAAGCTCCCCCTTAACATATGCTCTACATATTATCACCAAGAAGATTTGTTCACAAGGGATACACACATTCACACAATCAAGCAATAAGAGAAAATATTTCATCATTTTTCAAAGTCCAAGAGAGAATCATAGATTTTCATTAATCTCTCAAAAATATTCTCACATTGCTAATGAATCAAGCACATAAGCAAAATGTAAATGTGCATGTGTAAATGCTTCTCACATATAGTAGGAGTAATTGTGACATCAACATGCAAACAATTTCCACACCTATCCAACTAAAGCATTTCCAAAAATAGGTCAAACAGATATTCATCCAGGTTTTTGCTTTAAAAGAATAGTTATCAACATTTGAGCGTGTGTGTGTATGTGACAACCCGAGCTTTTCACAATTCTCAACTATACACCATTAAGCCTTTTATTTTTCATTTCTTTTAGGCTTAGAATCAAAGATTTTCATGTACTGAAGACATCCCGATTTTGGCATACTAGCATTGTGTGTTGTTTTGATGAGAATGGAATTTTATTAGTCTTGATTTAGGATATTTAGCTTGCATGAAGTTTTTGTTGTATTTACATTGTTGCAATATCACCATCGAATTACGGAGTTGCGTTTGTGGGTATCGTATCTAGTAAACCCTCAGGAGACTTCACTCCTCCTACTAGGGGCACCTAGAGGTTTAAAAGGCGTGTGGCACGTGCTAAGTGCCATCGTGTTCCCTACGAAAGTTGATTAGTTGTTTGCTTGGTTTACGTAGTAATTTCATTTCCTTGTTTTGTTTTGCTCGAGGATAAGCAAAAGATAGGTTTGGGGGTTTGATTGCACTATAAATGTTCACATTTAGTGCTCCGTTTCCTGTCTTTTGTAGTCATTTTCTGAGCACTTGTGTGTATATGATATGAACCTCACCAAGAACAGTGAGACCCGGAACCAATATATGGTAACGAAGGATCGTTTTCTAATTCAAGTTTATAAAAACAAAGAAAATAAAGGACCGTGACCCATTATCTATATGGAGATAAGAACCAACGGTATCAAGAAGGTTGTAGACGCCACACTCAAGAACAAGAAAGAAGGTGAGTGATAAGTCAAGGTTTGAACGCCACAAGGTAGAACCTTGATAAGTTCATAGTTCAATGAAGAACCAAGAGAAAAAGTTCTCTCAAATAATATTTTATTCAAAGCCTAATTTGATTTTAGAGCTTGGGACAAATACCAAGTGATGTGAACCCCAAAGGACTTGCCTTGAAACCCAGCAACAATAATGATGCGAACCTCAAAGGACTTGCCTTGAAACCTAACAACAATAATTTGGGAAACTTGCCCTAGAAAGCCAAAATACAAATTTGTTGTGAAAGAAAAAAAAAAGGATAGATAAAACCTGATTTAGAAGCCTAAGCTCTGATACCGACTGATATGAACCTCACCAAGAATAGTGAGACCCGGAACCAATATATAGTAACGAAGGATCGTTTTCTAATTCAAGTTTATAAAAACAAAGAAAATAAAGGACTGTGACCCATTACCTATATGAAGATTAGGCTTTGAATAAAATATTATTTAAGAGAACTTTTTCTCTTGGTTCTTCATTGAACTATAAACTTATCAAGGTTCTACCTTGTGGCGTTCAAACCTTGACTTATCACTCGCCTTCTTTCTTGTTCTTGAGTGTGGCGTCTACAACCTTCTTGATACTGTTGGTTCTTATCTCCATATAGGTAATGGGTCACGGTCCTTTATTTTCTTTGTTTTTATAAACTTGAATTAGAAAACGATCCTTCGTTACCATATATTGGTTCCGGGTCTCACTACTCTTGGTGAGGTTCATATCAGTATATAACATATATTTGGTTAAGTACAGGTAAGATACTCACCAAGGGAAGTGATTGCGCGAAAGTGGAGAAAAAGAGGTCAAAATAGAAGTGAAGTCAACATCAGAAGGAAGCCACTGGAACTAACCCGCGGAACAAAGCCGCGGGAAGGACGGTTAGAAAGAAGCCGCCAGGCAGAAGGTTAATATTAGGACATTTTATCTCTTCATTGAGAAGTAAGACTTGTGTAGCTTCCGGGATTAGGTTGCGTAAATCATAAGCAATTAGACTAGGTTCACTTATACTGGGATTAGGCAGGTGTGTGATTATATACCGGGATTAGGTTGTAATCTTTATCACATTTAGTGGATTCGAGGTTCGAGTCACTACTACAAAAAACGCAAAAGAAATCGGTTATTTTACATGGAAGAAATTTGTTTTTCAAAATTTTAAAACCGATGTCTATTTGAGTGATTTAGAAAACAACGCGCTAAAGAAATCGGTTTTTAACCGATGTAAAAACACGTGAAAACACATCGATTATATATAAAACTGATTTAAAAACCGCGACGTAAAATTAATGTATTACGAAAATTAATCCCGCCGTCTAGTTGCTCTTTAAATTAAAATGCTTAAACTCTATATCCTTGCTTTTTCCATGACAAAGGGTGAAATTGGTTTGAATTCTATTGGAAACCTTTGTTATTTGCTTTGCCAAATACCATTGTTTTTTATCTTAAATGCAATATGTCTTGCATGCAAAGCATTCTTGTCACACATTCTTTTCTTAGAATAAAACTCCTTGAATCTCTCTTACTTAATTGAGTTGCATAAAATTGCTTATATGATTATGCATATGTGCTTGTGCTACAAGCTCTCCTTGCTAAAGCTTACCTATTATGGGAGACTCTCTTTGCCTATCTCATGACAAAAAGGGGGAGTAGGGTTGGGGAGATTTTATGCCATTCTTGGCATTGCATTTAGGGGGAGTTGAGAGAGAGTAACCCATGTTGGGATTGCATTTAAAGGGGGTTGCATTGCATTGCATGATTACATTTTTTTTATTATATTGTTTTATTTCCTTGATTAACAATTGCAATTACTCTTGTTATAAGCACCTCTCACCCACTTGGTCTTGGAAGGTATACTTCTTGTTGATTGTGTGTAGGTTGGATTTTTCTACAAACTTGGAATTAACTTGAAGATGTTCAAGACTTAGTCTAGGAGCTTTATTGTAATGCAGAAAAATTTTGTTGACCATCTTTTTTTTTTTTTTTTTTTTGTGAGGATGCTTTGTGAGTGTTGATTTTGTCATGAAATAGCCAAAGGGGGAGATTATAAGTGCCTCACTTTTGATTGGCTTATTTCGTTGACAAAACCACAATGGGGTTCAATTATGTAAGGGTAGCTTAGGATTGAAGAAATCCTCATCAATTGCCAAAGGACCTCATCATGATCATCAAGAGCTTCAAGGAAGGTAGATTACTTGTCTTTAACTCTAATTGAAGAGATTTATTTGCACACACTCACCTACTCAATCATGCATGTGTGTTCTTTGCTTTTGTTCGCATATGTTTCAATTTTCACACTTGCACATTTTTTTTATGCTTTTGAGTACTTGACAGTGCTTTTGTCCCCCTACCCGCGCGGTACCCATGCACACTAGCACAGTGCGCTGGTTGTCATGCGCCGGACCAGCGCAGCATGGTCAGAGGGTTGTCGCATGTCGTGCGCTAGTGGTCGTCATGCCCAGCTCACCAGCGCATCTTCTCCAGAAGATCGTCGCTGGTCATGCGCCTCTAACCAGCGCATGTCGACCAGCGCCCTTGAAAATCAAAGGGTGTTGTTAGGTTTTTGATTTGTGTTGGCATGTATTCCATATCAAAACATGTTTATCTTGTAATGTTTAGTGGTCCATGTGTTGAAGATTTAAGAAGACAAAGAAAGTCTTGGCCATAATTCATGCAAGATGCCGACTTCAAAGAGATTTGTGCTTCATCGATCTACAAAGGTATATATAAGACCTCATATCTCTTACAAACACACACATGGCATCATTGTGTGTTCCTTCATGGTTAAACATCATTTATGTATCACTTTCACACACTTGATAATGTATGCTCATGCATTTATACTATCTTGATAAACTTTGCTTATTGCATGTTCTAGGACTATGTCTAGGAAATAGCATATGTGTGTGTCTTTGTGTTTGTATGATTCCATATTTTTGTATTTGGACTTGAATAAGCTTTATTATGATTCCTTATTGAGTTCCAGTCATTTTGGTTACTCATTCACTTAGTTTCGAGTCCAAACGATGTAGCTACGCTACTTTTCGTTCTCATTTGTTGAGTTGACTTTATCATCATTTTCCGAGATGATTTCTCAATCATTTTTCAAAGTTGTGTACTCATCGTCGTGGATGAGGGAGTCACGGTTCATAATCCGAAAACAGATTTGAAATCAGAGTTCGGATGCCCAAGATACAGCTGAAGAACGTGAGGGAGCGCACGAGAGGAGAGCGTGGCCAAAGGCCACATTGCCCAAGCCGTGTGGGAGCCGTGGGACCCACGGCCAGAGGACCTCTTTGGTCCCGTGTGGCCCACACGCCCCCCACGGGGATGGGTGATGTGGCCACCTCTGATTGGCCCAAAAATTCCCTCTCTCTCCTCCTTTTAAATCCCCTCCATTCCCTTCAATTCATTTCCTAGAAGAAAAATTGCAAATCCCGTCAGAATTTTTCTCTCCAATTTTCTCATCTTCCAAACACCATAACTTCCTCATACGAAGTCGGAATTGAGTGATTCAAGTTGGAGATTGTTTGTAATTGAGTCCTCTACCTTTTCCAAGTGGTTTGGCAGCTGTTTGATCGATTTTTCTGGTGGTTCTACACATAAAACCGAACCAGCTCGTGAATCCAAGGTATTGGTTATATCTTTGGGATTTCTTCTTTATAACCTTCAATTTGCTTGGGGTTTCTTCTTCTATATATACTTATATGTTTGGTGAATGCTATTGAGAAAGATAGCTTCACAATCAATCCTAATCAAAAGTCTATTTAGAGACATTTGTGAACTAGTTTCTTTGATTCTAGGTTTTTCACATGATTGTGAGTTGTATTGTGATTAGGTTGATATCTTAGGTTGTTTGTGACTTGATTGAATCAATTTTGTGATAAATGACCTTGAGATTTGATTTGATCCTTTGATTGATGAAATCTAGAATTATTGTATTTGTATGTGTTTTAGAGCTATCTAGGATTTAACTGATTTACATCTTAAATCCTTACTCTATATTTTTGGCTAGAATATTAATTGATTTGATCTCATGTCTCTAGCATTTTATTTTATGTTTATAGCATCTTGAACTCGTACTTCATAAATATATTTTGTTCAAGTGTTGTATGTGTGAATGAGATTTTGAGCTTTATGTGTTAGGTGTTTACACATGCTCTAGGTTTTATTCTTGTATTTTGCATCTAGACTTTTATTACTTGTGATATCACATGTTTAGGTCTATTTGTACCATGGAATGTATTGATCACATGTTCTATGTTGAATTGGTTGTTTGCATCATTTGCATTCACATGATTGATCGGTCATTTCTTGTATATGTTTTTGATCCCTTTTCCTCCTATCAATTGTTTGTTTCTCGGGTCTTTTTGGGATTTAATGTGTGTTTATGAGCTGTTTCAGGAGTTTGGATCCAGATGAATAAATCAATGAATATCAGGCATAAATTGCTATTTTGAAGACTTCAGGGGCTTTTATGCAATTATCCAACACTGCAGTTAAAAGAGCTCCCAATTGTTTAGCAGCGTTGCAGCAGCGCTCTGAGATCAGTGCACACCGCTGCCCAGCCGCTGCCCTGCCGCTGCCCTGCCGCTGCCGCTCCCGGCAGCGCTTCTCCGTCTCTCGTCAAGACTGCTGCCGCGCCGCTGCCACTCCGGCAGCGGTCACGACAGCGGTAGTGCGATAAAGAGCTTTTCGAGGGTTGCTTTTCGTAGGAAATTGAGCAATGCCTATAAATAGCCTATGATTTCTTTTAGGGCTCTCTCTCGCTCATTCAGGAAAATTTCTCTCTGTGTGTTCAACTGGATCGACAACCCTCTCATTCAGACATCCTCTCTTCTCATCACACAATCCATCATTCATCTTACTCATAGAAGACAAAGACGAAGGAGTCAATCGGGGATTTGAAGAATTTGTTGAAGATCTTCAATGGGTTTTATCTTTTCTCCCTCTTATTTCTTTGTTTCTAATATGTGTAACTAACTCCATACTAGGGAGTCAATGTGAACCTCTATGAATACTCTTTGTTAGAATTGACTATATTTTCTTAATTTAAGTTTTGATTCATTCAATTCATTCTACGTCTCAATTCTTTGTTTGTGTTGATGCATGATCATACGTTGGCATGAATTTAGGGTTTTGATAATTTAACAATTAAGTTTGGAGTGTTGATCTACACGTAACCTTAATTAATATTCAATTGAATGGGTAAAACTGATCTTAGCATTGATCTATGCAAGTAGGTTTTGGTTCATTAGTTCTTGCACTTAATGGGTTCTCGGTTGTAGTTTGCGCCATTGATCTATGGGTAAATTATAATTGAGAACACTTGATTCATCCCAGGATCATACGGTAACAATCATAAATAAGATAAGAACGAACCCTTAACTTGAGTTACATCTTTTATCAAAGTCAATTCGAAGCATTGAGTAAACGTAGTTGGGGAGCATTGATGACCTAGTCCTCTCACCTCTTGATAACATTCACATATTCTTTTTAATTGTTTTCTTAGTTTAATTTAGTTAATCGATTCTCAATCAATCTTTCAATCAATCAAACAATCTCTCTTGGATACTGTTAATTGCTTAGCTTAAATTAGAATTAGTTTAGTCAATAAATCACTTTTCCTCGTGGGAACGATCCCTACTTGTCGCTGTACTTATTTCACGATTCGTGCACTTGCGAGTTAGGTTTTTATAACACGATTTTACACATCAAGTTTTTGGCGCCGCTGCCGGGGAACTAGTTGAATTTATTGGTTATTTCTAGTTTTAGTTTTAGTTAATAGGTTTACTTAAGTTTAGGTAGTCGAGTCATTAATTTTTAGTTTTTCTTTTGAATTTTCTTTTTCTTTATTTCTTTCTATTCGCTGTTTATTTGTGTGCTATCTTTTCTAATTTCAGGATTTGACAGTAGATGCAAGGTAGAAGATCTCAACAGGGAGAATTGTTACCTTTGAACGATAACATCCATCGCATCAGAAATCAGACAATGGAAGGCGAGGAAATTCAGAACCGAGATGGGAATAACTTTGAGGCTGCTCCAATGCCTAACTTTGTCCCTAATCCAGTATATGAGCCAGGGCCTATCAGAACTATGAAGGATTACAGTAGGCCGGTGGTGAGCAACCACCCCTTGTACATTGTGCTAGAACCTGCAGCTAGGAACTATGAACTGCGAAGTAGCCATTACAACCAGTTACCTGTGTTCCGAGGTTTACCAGATGAAGATGTACTTCTGTTCTTCAGAGAATATTATGCAGCAATACAATCCTTGCCCAACCATAGGATAACAGAAGACCAGTTGCGCATGAGATGCATTCCACATGCATTGAAGGATGAGGCGAAGACATGGTTATTGACATTGCCTCCTGCATCATTGAGAACATGGGATGAAATAAGGGAGAAAATCACTGACCAGTATTATGCACCTCAGAAGACCAGTGAAATCCGAGCAAAAATTTCAAGTTTCTACCAACAAGACAATGAGTCTTTTTATGAGGCATGGGAGCGTTTCAAGAAGTACACCAGAGATTGTCCTCAGCACGGTTTTCTTACAAATCAGCTTTGTCAGTGGTTTTATGATGGTCTAACTGAAGTATCAGGTCTTCTAGTGAATAACGCATGTGGAGGGTCCATGTATGACAAACAACCAGAGGAGGTATATTCTATCTTCGAGAAATTAGCTCAGAATTCCCGTCACAAGAATTCAAGGAGAAAAAAGGGAATTTATACAGTGGATGCTAATACAGAAAGTTCCATTCAAATGACACAAATCATAAAGAAAATGGATGCTTTAGCTTCTGATATGGGGCAGCTGAAGAGTTGGCAACAAAAAGTGTTTATGGGAGAACATCAAGCAGGATGTTCAGGTTCTAGAGAAGAAGAAGAAGAAGAAGTTCAAGCTATGAACAATTTTAATCCTAGGCCACGGAATGACCCATATTCCAACACTTACAATCCAGGTTGGAGAAATCACCCAAATTTTTCATGGTCCAACAACAATCAGAATTCTGGGAACCAATGGAGTAACAACACTCAAGGTACTGGGAACCAATGGGGCAACAACAATGGAAATCAAAGGCAATTTAACGCCGGAGCCCAACAAAATGCCGAATCCCAACCTAAGAAGCCATCAATAGAAGACATGATTGTACAAATGCAACAACAACTGCAGCAGATGAATCAAAAAAATGAGGTACAATTTCAGAACATTCATGCTTCGCTAAGGAAAACAGACATTCAAGTTGGGCAAATAGCTGAAGCTCAACAAAAGATGGAACAAGGGAAATTTCCAAGTTACACTGAGCAAGCAAAGGCTATGACAGTTCTTCGTAATGGTAAGGTTCTAACTGATACTAAACCAGCTGAACTTTCTGATAAATTTGCTACTGTTTCAGGGTCTTCGAAAGATAACAACATACCCCAGGAGGAAGAAATAGTGGTGGAAAATTCCAAGGTTTCACCACTTCTCCACAAGTCAGCTAACCCATACATTCCTCCAATTCCATTCCCAGGAAGGTTGCAAAAGAGCAAGTTGGAGAAATCATACAAAGACATATATGACATTCTTTCGAAAGTCAATGTCAACTTGCCCTTACTAGAGATGATTCAGAAGATGCCCGCATATGCCAAGTTTTCAAGAGTCTTCATACTTACAAGACAAGATTTGGGGAGAATCATCAAGAAATCATGACAGGAAGTGCTAATGCTGTTCTTCAAAAGTCATTGCCACCTAAATTACAAGATCCAGGTAGTTTTTGTATCAACATTACTATAGGAGGTACAACTTTGGAAAGAGCCATGTTAGATTTAGGAGCTAGCATTAATTTAATGCCCTACTATATATATGAGCAACTGGGATTGAATGACCTGAAGAAAATATCTATGTCACTTGTGTTGGCTGACGGATCTGTAAGATACCCCAGGGGTTATGTTGAAGATGTATTAGTGCAGGTAAACAATCTAATCATCCCTGCTGACTTTGTTGTCCTAGATATGGATGAAGGATCTAAAGATAGGAACTGCAAACCTATCCTGTTAGGGAGACCTTTCATGGCAACAGCGAAGACTTTTATAGATGTCCAGAATGGAAAGCTAACGATGACTGTGTTAGATGAAACAGTAAAGTTTAAAGTCTTTGAGTCTCTGAAGTTCCCTGAAGCAGCAGATGACAGTTACTCAGTTGACTGTAATTCGATTGAAGTGGTGAATTCAGCAGTACAAGATGAGTTGACCGGAGGTATGTCTGAAGAACTACTAGATTGGATTTGTGATGCAATAGAAGATGATGAAGAAATTCAATAAAGTGAGGTTTCAGAAGAAGATTCTGACATCGAGGAAGTGAGTGCTGAAGTAGAAGATGCGATCAACAAGTCGTTAATCCCATCTGTGAGTTCTCCCCCTGTATTAGAACTCAAACAACTTCCTTCTAACCTCAAATATGCCTTCCTAGGGAAGAATGAAACTCTACCAGTGATCATAGCTTCTGACTTAGAGATAGAAAAAGAAGAGAAACTGTTGAAGGTGCTACAAGAGTATAAAGCCGCCATTGGATGGACCATAGCGGACATTAAGGGAATAAGTCCTACCACATGTATGCATCACATTTTTCTAGAAGAAGGAATGAAGCCGTCTAGAGAGGCTCAACGAAGACTTAACCCAACTTTGAAAGAGGTCGTGAAAGAAGAGGTCCTGAAGCTACTTAAGGTGGGTATTATATATCCTATATCTGACAGTAAATGGGTGAGTCCGGTTCATGTTGTGCCAAAGAAGTCTGGGATAACGGTGATAGCTAATGAGAACAATGAATTGATTCCTACAAGGAAGACAACTGGATGGAGAGTGTGCATAGATTACCGCAAGCTCAACATGGCAACTAAAAAGGATCATTTTCCTTTGCCATTCATTGATCAGATGCTTGAGCGTTTGGCAGGACATGCTTATTATTGCTTCTTGGATGGATTTTCAGGATACAATCAGATTGCCATAGCTCCAGAGGACCAAGAGAAGACAACGTTCACATGCCCTTTCGGGACCTTTGCATACCGAAGAATGCCTTTTGGACTGTGCAACGCCCCTGCCACCTTCCAGAGATGCATGATGTCTATTTTCTCTGACATGCTGGAGAAATATATTGAGGTATTTATGGATGATTTTTCTGTTTTTGGTAATTCTTTTGACCATTGCCTTGATAACTTAACTAGTGTTTTGAAAAGATGCACTGAGACCAATTTAACTCTTAGTTGGGAAAAAAGTCACTTTATGGTGAAATCTGGAATAGTGCTAGGACATGTGATATCTGATAAAGGCATAGAAGTAGATAGAGCTAAAATTGAAGTAATTGCTAAACTTCCACCTCCCACTTCGGTGAAGGGTGTGAGGAGTTTCCTAGGTCATGCAGGTTTCTATAGGCGTTTTATAAAAGATTTTTCAAAGATTAGTCGCCCCCTATGTAGCCTCTTAGCCAAGGATTCTTCATTTGTTTTCAATAACGAATGTTTGCATGCTTTTGAATCTCTCAAAGATAAATTGACATCTACTCCTGTTATTATGCCTCCTGATTGGTCCCTGCCATTTGAATTAATGTGTGATGCATCAGACTATGCTGTAGGTGCTGTTTTAGGACAGCGAATTGATAAAGTTCCACATGTTATTTATTACACTAGTCGTACTTTGAATGATGCACAATTAAATTACTCCACTACTGAAAAAGAATTTCTTGCTGTTGTGAGTGCCTTAGAAAAATTTCGTCAATATTTAATAGGATCTAAGGTCATTGTTTATTCTGATCATGCTGCTTTGAAATATTTACTAACAAAGAAGGAAGCGAAACCGAGATTACTCCGGTGGATCCTTTTGTTGCAAGAGTTTGATTTAGAAATCAGGGATAAGAAAGGCAGCGAGAATGTGGTAGCTGATCACCTTTCCCGATTAGTGGAGAATGAAAATGTAGAGGAAAGCACTAAACTGGTGCCAATCAATGAGAATTTTCCTGATGAACAGCTGATGGCGATAGGGGTCAATGATCCGTGGTATGCTGACATAGTAAACTACCTCGCCAATGGTGTCATATCAGCTGACCTGACCTCACAAGCAAAGCGAAGATTCATCTCCACCACTAGGCAATACTTTTGGGACGAGCCATTCCTGTTCAAATATGGCGCTGATCAGATCATTCGAAGATGTGTCCCTGAAGAGGAGCAGCAAGATGTGCTGAAATTTTGCCACACCCTTAGTTGTGGAGGGCACTTTAGTGCCAAGAAAACTGCTCTGAAAGTTCTTCAATCAGGTTTCTTCTGGACTTCTCTATTTAAAGATGCTTACACCTTTTGTATTTCTTGTGACAGGTGCCAGAGAACAGGGAACATTGGTAAAAGAGATGAGATGCCTCTTTCAAGCCAGATGGTAGTTGAGGTATTTGACGTGTGGGGAATTGATTTCATGGGACCCTTCCCATCCTCACATGGGTTCTTGTACATTTTGGTTGCTGTAGATTACGTTTCGAAGTGGATCGAAGCAGTTGCAACTAAGACGAATGATAGTAAGGTGGTGATAAAATTTGTAACGGAGAACATATTCACCAGATTCGGAACGCCGAGAGCAATCATAAGTGATGGTGGAAGCCATTTTTGCAACAAGGTCTTTGCCTCGTTAATGAAGAAATATAGTGTCAAACATAAGGTGGCGACTCCATACCATCCACAGACCTCAGGACAAGTTGAGGTAAGCAACAGGCAGATTAAGCAAGTACTTGAGAAGACAGTGCAGCCAAATCGGAAGGATTGGTCACTTAAGTTGAATGATGCATTATGGGCATACAGAACAGCCTACAAAACTCCCATAGGTATGAGCCCGTATAGGATAGTCTATGGCAAGGCGTGCCATCTCCCGGTAGAGTTGGAACACAACGCCTATTGGGCCCTGAAGAAGCTGAATTTCAATTTAGACAAGGCAGGGGAGGAAAGAAGCTTGCAATTGAGTGAACTGGAGGAACTCCGAACAATGCATATGAAAATGCAAAAATCTACAAAGAAAGGACTAAGAAATTACATGATAGTAAGATTTTATGCAAAGAGTTTCATCCAGGGATGCTAGTTTTGCTGTACCAATCACGTTTGAAGCTGTTTCCAGGAAAGCTGAAATCAAAGTGGGCTGGACCATTTAGAGTAACTCAGGTGTTCCCGCATGGAGCTGTTGAAATTCAAAATCTTCAGAATGGCGGTGCTTTCAAAGTTAATGGTCACAGGCTGAAGCCATACTTTAGCATATCCGAAGTTGTGTGTGTTGGGTCTTCCGTGCTTCAGGAGCCGTAAGACCCCTGTGCGTCTTGCCCAGACGTTAAATAAAGCGCTCGGTGGGAGGCAACCCACCACGGTATGTTCTTGTCAATTTTATCTTATCGAGTCCATATTTAGTGTTCCCCTTGCTTTCATATAGGTTTGGGGGTGTTATTTTTATTTGTTTAAAAAAAAAAAAAATAATAATAAATAAATAAATAAATAAAAAAAAAAAAAAAAAAAAAAAAAAAAGGGTTGTCAGGTCTGCCGCTGTGATAACTGTGCAGCGCACTAAGAGCGGTGAGGCAGCGGTGCATTCTGTCCTTGCACCGCTGCGAGACCGCTGCCCAACAATTGGGAGCGGTTCTCCCTGGGCAAAACGCTGCCCAACCGCTGTGGGTTATAGGCAGCGGTAATGGCAGCGGTACCTTCTGTTCTTGTACCGCTGCTGTACCGCTGCCCAACAATTGGGAGCGTACAATTTTGCCTGACCGCTGCCTAACCGCTGCGTGTATGGCAGCGGTATTGGCAGCGGTCCTACATGTCAGCTGCGCATTCAACCCTGCCGTTTGGACGGCCAATAAGAGTCGACCGCTGCCTAACCGCTGCGTGTATGGCAGCGGTAGTGGCAGCGGTCCTACGGTCAGCAGCGCATTTAACTCTGCCGTTTGAACGACCAATAAGAGTCGACCGCTGCCTAACCGCTGCGCCTATGGCAGCGGTAATGGCAGCGGTCGTGCCCTAATATAAAAGGCACTGTTGCGTCACTTTCACCGATTCTCCCTAAAGTTTTCTTTCCAAATTTTTGGTCTTCCTTTGTCTCCTCTTCTCCAATCCGGTCACCACATCTTCCAGGTATGAGTTTCAATTTCTTTCTACTTTAGTTTCTTGTCTTCTTTGCCTCTAATTGCATGTTCCCACTCCCTTCTCCCCTAATTTTGCTTCCAATTGATATCACTGGGGTTATATGACCGAAAATATGGGGATTATTGGATGTTGGATGATTATGGTCCTTTGCATGTGTTATTTGATGAATGTAGAGGGATTAGGCAATGAGTGGAAGTGTGTTTTGATGATTTTCATTGAGTAGTGTAACAATTATGCATGAACTTGTGTTTTATATTGTCCAAATACTTGTTATTCTATATTTTTGCTGAGTTCTGCTGTGCTGAATGTATACTGTTAATATATGTGCAATGTAGGCACTCGGGTTTTACTAATTTTACTGCCGGAATGCTGCTGAAATTTTTGTTGATCAGTGCTTGTCCATTTTGTTTGACTATTTGCTTTATTGTTGCATCTTCCAGTTATGGCACGGACAGTGGTCAGAGGGGGTCATGTTCCTGCGGATCCAAACCGTAGGCGAGATAAAAGGCCAGTTGAGCAGCAGTTTAAGGGCCATCCTGACTACAAGGATAGGTTAAGGAAAGACAGGAACTTCATTCTGGAGAGGGGGATAGCTGTGGAGGAGTTAGAGGACACACCCATACCAGCTACTGTTGCAGCCAGAGGATGGGAAGGTTATGTGCGCAGGCCCTGCAATGCAAATATTAGCATTGTCAAGGAGTTTTATGCGAATATGGTAGACGCGCAGTTTGGGTCGTAGAGTGTGGTTGTGGTTAGAGGAGTGCCTGTGGTGCTTTCTGTGGAGACTATTAGAGAGTATTATGGTTTACCCCCCGCATGAGGAGGTTCAGGAGGCGTTCCCAGGCAGGTATGAGTTAGGCTGTGCGCTTCGCAGCAGAGGTGGAGCAGGCTGGAATGGTCAGGAGCTGAAGAGGGGAGATCTTCACTTGGATATCGCCTTCTGGAACTTGTTTATCGCGGCTTCTCTTAAGCCATCCAGTCACACTGGGGAGATTTTCAAGGAGGTATCTCAGGTGTTGTATGCTATCAGGACAGGGAGATACTTTGATGTGGCCACATTCATCAAGAAGGAGATTCGGGGTGTTGGGCGTTTGACAGGGGCAACTATGATATTTCCGTGTTTGATCACGGGCATGTGTGCTGCCGCTGGGATAGGAGTGTATACCGACGCTAGTGATGAGACGACAGAGCCGGAGCGGCCGCTATCACTTTCCACATGGAACACTCAGGCTAGCGTGCGTGGTCTACCCCTGATTGGAGATGTGTCTGGACGCAAGAGGCGTCGGGGTGGTCAGACCGCTGACGCAGATGTGCAGTTGGATGCTGAAGACCAACCGACTGTGGAGCCGCACACTGAAGGAGAGTCCGGAGCTGGGTCGTCACAACAGAGGCCGGAGTGGGTAGAGTACATGCTATCCTCGATGAGGGATCACATGGACACTGGGATAGCTGGTTTAAGGACTGATATATACTCCCGTCTGGACACTCTGGAGATATCGGTCAATCAGATTCGTGCAGCCACCGTTCAGCCAGGCCAGCATCGGCAGCGAGATGACAGTACTGGGCCTGGCCCAAGCCAGCAGCAGTGAGGGGATGCTTGCAAAGGCACTGTAGACGGTCCTGAGTCTGCAGCAGGATATGTTTTCTTTTAGTTTTTAGTTTTTATTTCTGTTTTATGTTTTCTTTTCTTATGCATTTTGACTTTCAGATTTACGTTTGTGGATTTTAGTTTTTGGCATTGTTTCTTTTGATTTACTTTCTGGCATGAGTACCTTTCTGTATCTTTATCCGCTTTGTCTTGAGCTTTGATGTTATACATTGAGGACAATGTAGGATTTAGGTTTGGGGGTATGTTATGTATTATTTTTAGGTTTTTGAGTCGAATTTTTGTTTTGTTTTGAGTCTGTCGTTCCTGTGTCTTTCGAGACGAGACACTTCAGTGTGTGCCTTAGAGATGATGTGCATTAATCAATAGGTTTACACTAACATCTTGCCATTTAGGGTAATACATTGCATTTTTCAAAATCTATGGCATGCTCTTGATATGATGGTTGATAGAATACTGAGTTGAATTGTCATGATTAATAGTGGAGACTACCCTTGTGAGTTCACTAAGCCAAAAAGCGTACATAAAATAATACACTATGAGGGTCCTGTTATTTCTACTCTTTAAACACTCAGTAGGGTCTTAGCAATAGATTCGATCTCTATAGGTTGAACATTGGACATTATAGAACGATCATCATAAAAGATTTCACATGTTGCATGTTATTCTTGAGTAAGTCGAACCAGTGGAAGTGATATAGACTATGTGTGTTTTAACTACTTAAAAGGCCTTAAATATTTCCTACCTTATGTGTGTGTGCTCCATAACCCTATTTGAAGCCAAACACTGATTGCCTTTTTCTTCCTTCACCACAACAAACTGCAACCCAGATAAGCCAATAATTAGCCATACCTTATAGCTTGGGATCATATTCTGAGAAAGGTGAAGTAGAGGTACGAATTATTGCACGTAACTGTGTGCATGAATTCTTCCAAGAAAGCGAAGAGCTGCATTCAATCCAAAAAGTTGTAAAGATGAAAGTGTTCCATTCAAAAAAAAAAAAAAAAAAAAAAAAGAAAAAAAAAAAAAGAAAAGAAAAATAAAACTTTCTGAAAAGGGGTTTGATGAAATTGTTGAAAAGGGGTGCGATAAGTCAAGTAAAGACTGCACACTCGAATCGACTCAAAAGGAGTTGGTAAAGGGAGAAAGGAAAAATTCTGGGGAATTAGTTAATAAGTGGTCAAGTTCCACTTGAAAAGGAGACCAAGAGATTTAGACGAAGCCGTAAAGGTAATAGAAGGCTCTCATGGTATGATCCTAGGTTCGTTGAATTCCAATTTTCCATTCTTTCTTAACCCTCACCCAATAGCCCCATTACAACCTGAATGAAGTCTATTTGATCTGCTGGTTATCCTTGCTATGATAGTAGATGTGTGATGTGTGTTTATCTTGTTCATATTGTTCGATTCTTTTCATGAGATCTTTTGCATACAAATCAAGCGTTCTTTCAATGATATATCCTTATGCGAATTATTTGAATTTCTTGTGCATAAATTCCATCGCATTTGCTTGATGAGTGATTTTCACCTAGGTTCTGAGAGAACTAGTGAGAGAAATCCTGTGAGGATTAGAGTTGAGGCGAATTATATCTATGGCCTTTCAATGATGTGTCCTGGATGCTAGAGTGTTTAGAGCATGAGCTTTTCAGTTAAAAATTGGGCAATGTTTTCAGACTTGTGACGTAATATTAGTCTTTACTTATTGACTTCTGCATGCATTGTCTTAACATGGGCACATATTGCGGTACTTCAATGACCGGTTTTCGCAGGATATGTTTGTGGGTGTCATAGCTGTAAACCCTCAGGAGACAAAACTCCTCCTACTAGGGACACCTAGAGGTTTAAAGGCTTGTAGCATATGCTCAATGCTATCGTGTTCCCTACGAAAGTGGCTTAGTTTAATTTTGTTAGGTTTTTATTTTGCTCGAGGGCTAGCAAAAGATAGGTTTGGGGGTATTTGATCGGTCATTTCTTGTATATGTTTTTGATCCCTTTTCCTCCTATCAATTGTTTGTTTCTCGGGTCTTTTTGGGATTTAATGTGTGTTTATGAGCTGTTTCAGGAGTTTGGATCCAGATGAATAAATCAATGAATATCAGGCATAAATTGCTATTTTGAAGACTTCAGGGGCTTTTATGCAATTATCCAACACTGCAGTTAAAAGAGCTCCCAATTGTTTAGCAGCGTTGCAGCAGCGCTCTGAGATCAGTGCACACCGCTGCCCAGCCGCTGCCCTGCCGCTGCTGAGCCGCTGCCGCTCCCGGCAGCGCTTCTCCGTCTCTCGTCAAGACCGCTGCCGCGCCGCTGCCACTCCGGCAGCGGTCACGACAGCGGTAGTGCGATAAAGAGCTTTTCGAGGGTTGCTTTTCGTAGGAAATTGAGCAGTGCCTATAAATAGCCTATGATTTCTTTTAGGGCTCTCTCTCGCTCATTCAGGAAAATTTCTCTCTGTGTGTTCAACTGGATCGACAACCCTCTCATTCAGACATCCTCTCTTCTCATCACACAATCCATCATTCATCTTACTCATGGAAGACAAAGACGAAGGAGTCAATCGGGGATTTGAAGAATTTGTTGAAGATCTTCAATGGGTTTTATCTTTTCTCCCTCTTATTTCTTTGTTTCTAATATGTGTAACTAACTCCATACTAGGGAGTCAATGTGAACCTCTATGAATACTCTTTGTTAGAATTGACTATATTTTCTTAATTTAAGTTTTGATTCATTCAATTCATTCTACGTCTCAATTCTTTGTTTGTGTTGATGCATGATCATACGTTGGCATGAATTTAGGGTTTTGATAATTTAACAATTAAGTTTGGAGTGTTGATCTACACGTAACCTTAATTAATATTCAATTGAATGGGTAAAACTGATCTTAGCATTGATCTATGCAAGTAGGTTTTGGTTCATTAGTTCTTGCACTTAATGGGTTCTCGGTTGTAGTTTGCGCCATTGATCTATGGGTAAATTATAATTGAGAACACTTGATTCATCCCAGGATCATACGGTAACAATCATAAATAAGATAAGAACGAACCCTTAACTTGAGTTACATCTTTTATCAAAGTCAATTCGAAGCATTGAGTAAACGTAGTTGGGGAGCATTGATGACCTAGTCCTCTCACCTCTTGATAACATTCACATATTCTTTTTAATTGTTTTCTTAGTTTAATTTAGTTAATCGATTCTCAATCAATCTTTCAATCAATCAAACAATCTCTCTTGGATACTGTTAATTGCTTAGCTTAAATTAGAATTAGTTTTAGTCAATAAATCACTTTTCCTCGTGGGAACGATCCCTACTTGTCGCTGTACTTATCTCACGATTCGTGCACTTGCGAGTTAGGTTTTTATAACACGATTTTACACATCAATGATCACACTAGGAAGTCCTTGTAAAAGGCATGAAGTCTTGGTTAGAGTTGGAATGACTCGGATAGCCAAGCAAGAAGACTTGTCTAGAGTCGGGATGACTCGGATAGGCAAGCAAGAAGTCATGGCTAGAGTCGGGAGGACTTGGATAGTCATGCATGGGAGGCTCCCTAGAGGCATGAGTGCCTTAGATAGGTGAAAGTTCTGGAGGCGTGTTTAATATAAAGCTAGAGGGGGGGTGAATAGATTTTACGCTTTTTACCCAATTTTCGTTTTTAGTCAAATTTACGAAAATGCCCCAAACTAGACAATATAATAATCAAGTGTAATATGGTGCGGAAATATAAACGACACTTGATTTTTACGTGGAAACCCTCACGGGAAAAACCACGGGCTGGTAAGTGCGCCACACTCGAACCTCGAATCCACTAATTGTGATAACGTATACAACCTAATCCAGGTTTGACGGCCTAATCCCGGCCAATATCCCGCTACCACTACCCGCAGGCCTGTAAAAGTGGACCTAGTCCAATTTGCTCATGTGACCACCTAATCCCGGTGTCCGACCTAATCCCGGTCTATCACACAAGACTTACAATCTCCTAAGAGATCAAACAACCCTATGTGAATATGCAATGATATCCAAATATTGCAATAAGAGCTAGGGTACTCTAAATGCTTACCTAGGATTATAAGATGACAATATAATCAATCCTAGATATCACATGTAGCTATATGACATGGCATATAACTTTAGCTAAGTAAAGGATAACCAATCCTAGATACAAAGCTATCACAAACAACACTTAATCAATACATCACAAATAATCTCTTTTCTTGTATTTAGCATATGATCTAAAACATACAAGTAATTTAAAAGAGATGGCTTGGTATTTAAAATACTAAAATAAGATGAAATTAATCAAAATCTTACCAAGCAAGTTGTGATGATGCAAACCCATACATGGATGCACTCTATATAGACATAGGAGATGCAATATGAAATTTGATGCAAAAGGGGTTTGATTTGAGTGGTTAAAGGTGAATTCTTGATTTGATTTTCTCTCAAAATCTAACTTTGAAGTTTAGGGTTCTTAAGAGTCAAGAACTTGTTCAGATAATGAGAAAGTGTGATATTTATAGACATCAAGAATAGGGCAAGTGAAAAGACAATTTTGCCCCTGAATCACACTATCGCGGTTGCTCTGTGGCTCGACTGCCGCGGTTTCAAAAACCGCGGCACTGAAACCGCGGCGGGCATCACAGCACAAAGCTTGATTTTCAAGCGACTCAAAACATGACCAAACGACATCGAAACCTTTCATATAATATACCGTTGGAAAGGTATGGAAGTCTACTTTCTACTCCAATTAATAAAACATGATTTGGATAACTATAGAAAATGTTATGGTCATTTGAGTGACCAAAGGTCAGATTCGGATAACAGCTGTGATGCCCTGTTTTAGTGGTCACTTTGGAAATTTCAAAACCAATCCAAACGGTCATGAAATATTACGAATAATATACCGTTGGAAAGGTATGGGTGTCTAGTTTGTACAGAAATTTTCAAAACTCATTTTGAAGCTTTGTGTAAAAAGCTATGGTCACACGACCATGCAAAGGTCAGTTTTGAAAACACTTAAAACATTGAAATCCAATCTTTTGAAACTAGACACCTTACTCCAATCAACCCAACCAAACTAAAGCTACCACTTATCCAAGAGAAGAATGAAATCTTCTCAAGTGGTCAACCATCGCGCTAAGACAAGCACACCATCGTGCAAGCGCGGACGTTTCCGATCACACAAATGGAAACGAATTACACCACACTTAAGACTAATCATAAAGTGCAAGTGTGGGTATTGAATGCATCATAATGCCTATCATGTCATGGCATTTCATAGAACAAGATGCAATCAATTAAATGCAAGAAGAGATATTAAATAAATCAATAAAGCACAATGCACACAAAATATAAACACAACATTCAAGAATAAAAGTTATGCATGTTGTGTGTGTGTGCAACTATATCTCTTCAAGACAATGTAAGCACTAGATATATACCTTTGGTGCTTGTCCTTTTGAGGTCTTGGAAAGGGTCTTGATCTTCAACTAATCACCTAGACTACCCTTACAACCAAACCCCAACTTGTGGTTTGACCACGAAATAAGCCAATCAATAAAAGGGAATCCTTACAATAGGGAGTTGGCTATTATATTGGTAGGCCTAGGCGTATGGTTAGACATAGACTCCCAAAGAGCGGGGTACACGGGAGGTGTATGCACTCTTAAGGAATTTATAATCTTCCATCGATGTTAGTTTTGTGTGTTGTCCAATATATGATGGTTTCACATCATTGAGGGATTTCATACTTTTCAATAGGGTTGGGTAGACTTAGACTCCACTAGGTTGGGTGAGCTAAAGATTGGTCACTTTGTGGATTCTCTATTTTTATCATCCAATATATATGGTACCCAATGGTTGTAGTTCAACCCGTGGATGTTTCCTCCTTGGAGGTTTTACCACATTAAAAAAATCTTTTGTGTTAATTCTTCCTATCTATATCTTTTATATTTATTTGTGTATGTTATTATCTTGTTTCATATTATTCACTTGTGATGTATAGTGAAGCAAGTATTTGTAAAGTGTGATTTGTGGATTCATTCCTTTGATCATTTTTGTATATATGATTCTTTTGTATATTGTAATTTTTGTATAGTGATATTTGATCACTCTTGTAACTCATTGAACATCTATTGAAATACAAGTATTCTTTGTTGTTGTGTTTATTTGTTCTTATACCTCACACAACTAGGTGATATACATAGACATTGTTCACATGATTATATTCTCATATTGTCTTTCTTGGTTTATTTTGTTGTGTGTAAGGCTACCTTGAGGGACAAATGAAAGCTTGTTCAAGGGATTGAAAAAAGGTGTAAAAACCTATTAACTACGTTTGTATACTTTCAGGTGTGCGCTATTGTTATGCGCTACTCGACCAGCGCACCACCAACGCAATTGACGAGAATCTGGAGCATTTTTTCCAAAATGACACCACTTTGCTTGGATCTTATATATATATATATATATATCTTGATAGCCTTTGGTCGTTTTTTAGTGCAAAAATTACATCTTTTGAGAGCTATTTGAGTATCTTCAAAGCAAAGGTATCAAGACTTCTTTTTTATTACTCAAAACACAAAAAACCCATCATACTTTCATGTTTCATATGTCATCTAGGATGCTCTAGGTTGATTTTATTTAGGGTTTCATATTTGCACACATGACTTGTAGTTAGAACATTACTTGCATCATCTCACATGTTCTTTGTCTACAAGATAGCTTTTTTATTACTTGACTTGACTCAAGATTGCTTCTTTATGACTTGAATGGTTTCAAGATAGTTTCTTTATTGTGTTTTGTGAGTTGGTTGTGATAGATATTGCATATAGGACTTTGTTTGTTTATTTAGCTATGTTATATGCATGTCATCTAGCAAAATGATATCTAGGAATGTCTAACATGTTCATCCATGCCTAGATAAGCTTAAATGTCTAACCTTGCATTTTAGCATCTTGAATATTGTATATATTCACTTAGGTTGTTTTATCTCTTCTCTTAGAGAATTAAGACTTGTATTTACCAAGTGGTAGTTTGCAAGCAATGGACTATATTCACTCTTGAAGGCCTGCAGGTAGTGGTGGTAGATTAGTAATCGTGTGAGGTTTGACATGGTCAACCTAGGTTGTAATTGCCATTACAATTAGTGGATTAAGGTTCGTGTATACCGCACATAACAGCCTGTGGTTTTTCCTGTGAGGGTTTCCACTTAAAAATCGAGTGTCGTTAATTTTCCGCTTTATTACACTTGATTTTATTTTATGACTAGTTAGGGGTTTTCATTACATTGATTAATCATGAAAAGTTGGTAATAGTCCGATTAAAATCTATTCAACCCCCCCCCCCCCCCCCCCCCCCCCTCTAAATTATTTTAGACACATAATATATATTTCACACTTTCTATTTATAGTCCTCTAAAATAGGTTACAAATTAGCTTTAAAATGATATCTGACGCGATAGAGTGCGGGTCAGTGACCCGCACTCACCCGTAGTTTATCATTTCCTTCGATTTTTGGACTCCCGGATCTGAGAAGAAGTGCGGGTAAAATGCGGTTGGATGACCCGCACTCACCTACACTTTATCATCCTTCAGCAATCGGGTCCTCTAGTCTAGGCAGTAGTGCGGGTGAAGTGCGGTTAGGACCTGCACTCACCCGCACTATATCTGTTTGCAGCAATCAGGTCCTCTGGTCTGCGCAGTAGTGCAGGTGGAGTGTGGTTGGGACCCGTATTTACCTGCACTATAATTGTTTTCAGCAATCAGGTCCTCTGGTCTGGGCACGAGTGCGGGGGTCAAGTGCAGTTGGGACCCGCACTGACCCGCACTGTTGTAGCCTCTGATGCTTTTCTTCTTCTTTTTGCAACTCTTAGTCCTCTTTTCACCTAAAAGTCCCGCAATATGCTCTAATCACCCGAAATGGGGAAATGCCTGCAAATACGATCATAGAGCCCATAAGTGACACTAAAAATGCACGAAAATGACACAAAGGTTACGGATTTGAGGGCCAAAATATACAACATATTTGGCGCGATCACAACGCCATTTTTTGATGAGGTCGTGTGTGCACATCAAAACAATGTATATAAATAATGTTTTTGAAAATAATGTTTTACCACTTTGGAATCATCTTAGGATATAAAATGTAATAAATGGTAAGCTAGATTCGTTCTATAGGGAAATGAAGTAATACGTTAGATTGATTAACTAATCTAAGATGTGATAACATAAATCATGATAAGTGGATAGTGTGTGGTTTAATGGACCATCAAACATGCATAAAGTAAAAGTGACAAAAGTGATAAAAGTGATAGGCAAAATAGAAGCTCAACAATCTATGATAAGAAAAGTGGGTGTAAATAATTAAAAGATACGCTAGGGGATTGATGAAGTTGCAAGTGGATTGGGGGTGCTTTTCAAACTATCTTAAAAAACCAATCTCTTATAAGTTAACCTCTTGTATTCTTTAGTGTGTTTAGGTCATAACTATTTACCATAAAAACCTTCCCACCTTAATGCCTAATCGATTAAGGAAAGGGGGTCAAGGTGGGATTGGTTGTTTACAAGACAAGGTTTAGACTATTGTGGTTGGTATTCCTTACAATAATCCATCCCATTCATTGGATTCTTTAATCACACAAGGTTGTCAGTCCAAAGGTGATTATATAATATATTATTCTAACAAGATTATAATTAACAAGTTGATATACAAATTAATCACATAATGAAAAGAATCTAAAGATAGAATAAATAGAAAACATATAGAGATTCAATTAAAATATAGTCAAGCAAACCCCAAGTCCAAGTGTTCCTAACACCAACCTCCTAGATTGAGAGTTTAGCTACACATAGTTACAAATAGCAAAAGAGAGTAATAAATAAGGAAATCACTCTTAGGTCCCCTTCTTTAGTGCTTAATCCATTCTCTCCTTATATGCTCCTTTGTGCAAAGAGTATGGGTGAATGTCAAATGGTGAGTGACTAAGGTAATAAGGTGAAGAAAGTGGCAAGAGAGGAATGGTTTATTGAAGTAAGATAGATTAAATGTTGAGAGTTTGATGGAAAAGGTAGTTCAATGTTAGAAATGGAGGAAGTTGAAAGTGGGAATCATGGAAGAGAAGCTAGGTCTAAAAATGCTAAGTAAAAATGTGCTTGGAAAACTCTGTGTCTTTTTTCACCTAAAAGAAGAAGAATATTTATAGGTGCCTCGAATTTGTACTGAAAATTGCTTGAAAAGCTGATGTGGCAGGGGTGTGATCGAACCAAAATTGGTATAATTTTGGCCCTTATTTCCTTCTCTTTTCGCTTGATTCTCAGGTATTATCCAGTGATTTGGTTATGTGAAATGAGTGTTTTCAGGTTTTTATAAAGTTCAAGGGCATTGGAGTAATATTGGTCAATTAGGGGTGAAACTGTAATTATTGAAGGAGGATTGAATTTGTTGTGATTTTAGAAAAATTAAGGGACTAAAACATAATTCGCCAAGCAGCACTTGCCACCTCATTTAATTAAACGGTGCGTTTAAAGTTGTTGGGGCAAATCAGCGCCAAGCCCAAAACTGCCAAGCCCAAATGCACCCCAACCACTTCTAAATGCACCTCACTTTCTTCAAATCTTCATCTTCTTCCTCATGACCAGCTGCCTCCATTGTCAACTATTTGAAGCTCCATATCAGTCACCATAATGAGGCCATTTCGCACTTATTCCGGTCATTTCCAGTGCAATTGACTCGTCGGACGTGCGCGAACATGATGGACACCGATTCGGCCCACCAAACCTCACCAAAATCCACCATGAAATCTGGTCCAACCGTGCTCCGTCACTCCTATGTCGCCATCCATTGTCGCCACTTCTCATGGCGACAAAGCCTTGAAAATTGTCGCCATTTCTTGTTCGATGTTGCCATGGCGACAGGGAGCTATTTTCGACACATGATTGTGTCCCCACCATTGTCGCCATACTTGTCGCCATACACAAGTAGCGACCTCTCCTCTGTATAAATCTGATTTGTGGGGAAAATTACAAGATGCCCCCCTTTTGAGGACTATATGGTAATTTGCCATGGTCAAGGGTGTTTTGGTAATTAACCACCCGAGACCTAAATTGAAAATCCTATAAATTCATCACTATTTTCTCCTTTTGAACAACTCTTGGCAATTCTTGACAACCAACAAACCTCATTTCTGCCATTCCTAATCCCTCCACTTCTCCTCTACCTAAACTAAACATCTAGATTACCTTCCTCAAATCATTCCTTTCTTCCCATCTTCTCCACATATCTCCTTAGTCACTTCCCATTTGACTCCACCTATCTAGATACATCCTCATCATCCACTCTTTACACAAGGAGCATCAAAGGCAAGGAAAGGATCAAGCTTACAAAAGGAGACCCAAGGGTGATTTCCTAATCTTTTACTTGCCTTCCCTTTGATTGTAATATGTGTAATTAAACCCCTTTTCTAGGGTTTTTATGTGAGAACATTTGGATTGGGTTTTGCTTAAGCTTTAATATATATTTAATCTCTATTTGTGTTCTATTCAATTTATAACTAGATTCTATGCATTATATGATTGACATGTATATCCACTAGTTGATTATACTCTTGCTTAGGATAATTTGTTATATAATCTTAATTGGATTGACAACCTTGATGGATTGAGAACATAGTGACTAGGATAGATCGTCGGAGGGTATATCAACCACGATTATCTAAACCATTAATTGTAACAAACCGATCCCGCCGTGACCCCCTCTCTTTAATCGGTTAGGCATTGCGGTGGGAAGTTGTTTAGGGTTCATAGTAATGGTCTAAACACATTTTAGAAATCAATTGGTTAACATTTATGAGGTTGGTTCACTAAGGTAGCTTGAGAAGCACTTCCTGTAATCCACTTGTGATCCCATTAATTCCTTAGCAACTCTATTAATTGTTTATCCCATATATCTCTTATCTAGATTTCTATCTATTTTATTAGGTTTATTAGGTTTATTTTACATGTATGATTGATGGCTTGACAAACCATACAACCATCCATTGCTTATGTTTTATTTTATTGCATTTAGGATTTGTTAATTTATTCAACCATTACTCTAATTCCTTGTGGAACGAATCCTACTTGCCACTTTACTAATTTTACATCTAAGTGGTGAAATCGGTTTTCAACATGAACACATTTAAAAACATTATTTTGTTGAGTACCAACGACGACTCATCAGGGTGTCGCTCTTGTGTCGCTATGGCGACCTCGTGGCGGCAAGCGGTTATGCATTCTGAGATTCAAGTGTCGCCACCAAACTCATCTTTTTCACCATGGTGCAAACAACGACATATGAAGAAAATGAGAGATGTCGCCATTTGCCTTTCAATGTCGCCATGGTGACCTCTAAATGGCGATAACATTTGATGCTTTCTTCTTGGAATAATTCTTCTGTCGCCATGGCGACCTCAGGGAGACATCATGGTGACAATTGTGCTCTGAAAAAGCACCTCCCTGTCACCATGGCGACATAGCTTTGGTAAGTGGCGAAAATGCCCTATTTCACATCATTATGCTCCTTTGTTGCACCAAGTTCCTCCTCTTCTTCACAAATGCCCTTGAGGCCTAATAAAACTTGAAACACTTGATTTGACAACATGATTTATGGGGAAACCCCTGAGAATTAAGCACAAAGAATAGGAAATAAGGGTACAATGGATTAAATGAAATAAGAAAATAATATATAGCCCATGTATGTATATATGGGCAGCAAGGCTTATAGAAAAGTCTAATATATTATTTTATTTTATTATTTGATTAAATGGAAATTAATTAATTAATTGATTAATTATTTAATTAAGAATCAAAATCTTTTTCTGACTAGGAAATATATTTCTTAGTAGTATACTATTGTGGTAGTATAATAAATATAAAAGACTTTATTTGGTAAGTAGATAAATAAGGGATTTATTTATCTAGTCAAATAAGGAAGTCTTTTATATAGTCATAATAGGATTACACTATAGAGTTGGATTAGGGTTTGGAAATGAAAAGATTGATAGGAGTCATTGGTGGAAACACAAATCCTCTTCAACTGAAGATTTCGGCCACCACATAGGATTCCTATTAGTGATTTTCGGCCAACCCTAATTGTGATAGGGCAAGGAATTCGGTCACCCTATATATGGGTAGTGATAGAATTCGGCCACCCCAAAAAATGCAAGGCTTGAGAGTTATTTTCTTTTGCTTGAGAAAAATAAAATCCAACTCTAGACAATAGGGTGATAATTTCGGCTAAGAGGAAAAGTGAGAAAAGATTGTTCTTATTTAGAATAGTGCACTAGTAACTTTTACATTAAAAGGTTTTGTGCACAATTTCGAATAAGGTTCACGCGAGTTTCGATCTAATGATTGTGAATTCAAAAGTGACTGGAACATTCTTTGTAGTCTCTTGGAACTTACTATGACTAACGAAAAAGAAAAAGCTTTTGTTATCCATCCTCAGGTATGCAATTCAAAGAGAAGGGAGACCATGCTCCTAGGTGATTCACGTTCATGATTGGATTCGAAGATCTTGCGGATTACCATCGACGCAACGTCAATCGGATCATGCGACAAAGGTACGATATTTTTTATTATATGTTAATTAATTAAAGGGTTAAGGTTCAACTTATGGAAAAATTTTAAAACATACTAAAACCGATTTTAGTCTCGCTTCCATTGCGTGCACGTGTTTTTCCCTACATTAAGTATATACCCCGAATTTGCTTTGTATCACCTAAGAATTCAATAAAGAAGTCAGTTTTTTCTCCTACATGTTTCTCCTATGATCGTCTTGGAATTTTTGCCTATGATCGCCTCAAGACCAGGAAAAGCCATATGGCATCCTACTGCCTTGGACAGGACCCACCCTTCTCTAGGAAGGGTCTGGTTCATAAAGGTATAGTTGCCTACCATGTTAGGATTATGCTCAATAGCAAGAGTGTAATATTGTAATTAACAATCTTTTTCATATTAATAAAGTGATTTCTGGTTTAACAAATCGTATAGCATTTATAGTTTAATATTATAATTGTCAAAGTAAATAATCATAAGGTCTAAAGACTATGAGAAAAGAAGAATTGTTCGTACATCTGGATATGTATGTGGTAGACACAATTCTTTAGTTAGTCTTGAATAATGTTCACAACTTAAGTTAAAGGTTGGGCACCTTTATCTTGTTAAAGTTGTAGAATTCTTTTGCTAGCATTTGAGTGGGATCAAATGAGATATGATGAGTCTAAAATCATCGGAGTGTCTTCGAGCAAAAGAATCTAGTGCACTGGGTGCATTGAACTGGATCACAATGAAAAGCTTTATCTAGAACCGTCAATAGATAATAGTCTTTTCATTATCAGGACAATCGGAGAGTCTATCTTAATCCTGAGATAAATGATGGACTTATGGTTGCAAGTGATATCATTTGAGTTATCAATGAGTACGATTATATCGCATAGTCTATCCTCGATAGTTTGGTGATATTCATTTGTTAATCGATAGAGGACTTCATTTATAGATATGGACATCGTGGCTCCATTTATTAAATGAGAGTATAATATCATCATATGGATGTTTTGAGGTAATTGGATATTAAATCTCAACGTTGAGTTTTCGATAGTGTCTATTGAAAACATGGCTTCTGGACAAGTCAAAATATCCAAGTTCAAAATGTGGTCATATGAGTAAATATGGTAACTTGGAGAGTTATAGGCGGTCTATGAACTCTTGGCGATTACTGATATTAATCACGAGGATACACTATCTCCAATATGATTGTCTAGGGTATGAATGAGGAACATCTTCCTTTTCTATCTTTATTTAAGAGTTCAAGTTTTAGCTCTTTAGTGGAATGAGTTAAAATTAATGGATCGGACCTAAGTGAATCATTTGTTGATTGTGATTAGGTTATGTCTATTGAAGCTTAAATTTAGATAGGCCCGCCAAGATCCCCAATCCACACGGACTTGCATGGATCACTTGATATATTCTACCGGACCAATTTAAGGGTCCATCTAGAATTGCATTTAATATATTAAGAATATAATTTGCACATTATTTATGTAATGGGCTGCTCAATTATATTAATATATTAATGAAAGACATGTGGGCTTGTTTCTTTTAGTAAGAATGGGTCTGGTTCACATGTGGGCTTTTTATTTAAAGTCCAATGGATTAAATGAAATAAGGAAAATAATATTAGGCCCAATTTTAGACTAGTGGGGCGGCAAGGTTAATATATTAGCCTATATATTATTTTGTTTTATTGTTTAATTAAATAAGAATTAATTAATTTATTAATTAATTGTTTAATTAAGAAACAAATCTTTTTCTGAACAGGAAATATATTTCCTAAAGTTATAGTATTGTTAGTAGTATACTAAAAATAAAAGACTTGATTGATAAGAAAATAAATAATTAATTTTATTTATTTAATCAAATAAGAAGTCTTTTAATTTAGTCAATTAAAAAGAATAAAATGTAGGGAAAAATACGGTCAACGCAGCGGAAGCGAGACTAAAATAGAGGTTTAGTATAGTTTAAAATTTTTCCATAATTTGAACCTTAACCCTCTAATTAATTAACATATAATACTAAAGATATCATACCTTTGTCGCGTGATCTGATTGACATTGCGTCGATGGTAATCCGCAAGATCTTCCAATCCAATCACGAACGTGAATCACCTAGGAGCGTGGTCTCCCTTCTCTTTAAATTGTGTACCTGAGGATGGATTAACAAAACTTTTTCTTTTTCGTTAGTCACAACAAATTCCAAGAGGCTACAAAGAATGTTCCGGTCACTTTTGAATTCACAATCGTTAGATAGAAACTCGCGTGAACCTTATTCGAAATTGTACACAAAACCTTTTGATATAAAAGTACTAGTGCACTGTGAAATAAGAACAAACTTTTCTCTCTATTCCTCTTGGCCGAATTCTCACACTAATCTAAAAGTTGGATTCTATTTTTCTCTAGCAAAAGAATAAAACTCTCAAGTAAGCATTAGGGTTCTTAAAAATATACAAAGAATATATATATGAGTGTTTAGTGGCCGCTCAATATTATATATATTTTTTGCGCCGCTTACTATATTGCTGCACGACTTTAATCTTGCATCTATAAAATATTTCTTGCTACATGAATTATCTCTGTTGGACAACTTCTTTTGTTCAATATATTATTTCTATATATTAGGCGAATTCAATGCTGCTATATATATATATATATTTTAGGCGAATTCAACTTGCCAAAAATAATAGTGTATATCTCATATATATTCTGCCGCATGCATATATGTATATATATATTTCCGCATGCATTCATGCATATATATTCTATATATTCCGCATGCATATATATTATATACAAACCCTAATCCAACTCTTAGTATATTTGTGACTATATAAAAGACCTTCCTTATTTGACTAGATAAATAAATCCCTTATTTATCTACTTACCAAATAAAGTCTTTTATTTTAATTATACTACCACAATAGTATACTACTAAGAAATATATTTCCTAGTCAGAAAAAGATTTTGATTCTTAATTAAATAATTAATCAATCAATTAATTAATTCTCATTTAATTAAATAATAAAAATAAAACAATATAATATCATATATATATCTCGGCCATGTGCCATATATATTAATAATCTCTATATTGTTTTTCTATTTTATTAAATCCATTGGACCTTAATAAAAGGCCCACATGTGAACTAGGCCCATTCTTACTAAAAGAAACAAGTCCACATGCCTCAATACAATTCTAGATGGACCCATAATTAGTCCGGTAGAATATATCAAGTGATTCATGCAAGTCCGTGTGGAATTGGGGATCTTGGTGGGCCTATCTAAATTTAAGATCCAATAGACATAATCCAATCACAATCAACAAATGATTCACTTAGGTTCAATCTATTAATTTTAGTTCATTCTACTAAAGAACTAAAATTGCACTCTTAAATAAAGATGGAATAAGTAAATATTTCTCATTCGTACCCTAGACAATCTTATTGGAGATGGTGTATCCTCGTGAAGAATATCAGTAATCGCCAAGAGCTCATAGACCGCCTATAGCTCTCCAAGTTACCATATTTACTCATATGACCACATTTTGAACTTGGATATTTTGACTTGTCCAGAAGCCATGTTTCAATAGACTCTATTGAAAACTTAACGTTAAGATTTAATATCCAATACCTCAAAACATCCATATGATGATATTCTACTCTCATTTAATAAATGGAGCCACGATGTCCATATCTATAAATGAAGTCCTCTATCGATTAACAAATGAATACCACCAAACTATCGAGGATAGACTATGCTATATAATCGTACTCATTGATAACTCAAATGATACCACTTGCAACCATAAGTCCATCATTTATCTCAGGATTAAGATAGACTCTCCGATTGTCCTGATAATGAAAAGACTATTATCTATTGACGGTTCTAGATAAAGTATTTCATTGTGATCCAGTTCAATGCACCCAGTGCACTAGATTCTTTTAGCTCGAAGACACTCCGATGATTTTAGACTCATCATAACTCATTTGATCCCACTCAATGCTAGCAAAAGAATTCTACAACTTTAACAAGATAAAGGTGCCCAACCTTTAACTTAAGTTGTGAATATTATTCAAGACTAACTAAAGAATTGTGTCTACCTCATACATATCAAGATGTACGAACAATTCTTCTTTTCTCATAGTCTTTAGACCTTATGATCATTTACTTTGACAATTATAATATTAAACTATAAATGCTATAAGATTTGTTTAAACCAGAAATCACTTTATTAATATGAAAAGATTGTCAATTACAATATTACACTCTTGCTATTGAGCATAATCCTAACATAAAATATCTATGAGTTGGATTAGGGTTATCTATGAGTTGGATTAGGGTTTGAAGTCTATTCTTTAATGGAAATTAGGGTGCAACACAAGCCTATTTTGGTAAGTGATTTGCGGCAACCCTAGTTGGTTTTAGAGAAGGATTTTCGGCAACCCTAAAAGTGAAGAGGAAAGAAATTAGGCCACCTATATAATGCTTGCTATAGGGTTCGGCCACCTTAGAGTTTCATAGAGACAATTTTCTTCTTCTTCTCAATTCATAGAAAGTAATTTTATTCTACTAAAAACATAAAAGAGTGAATAGATTATTCTTTGATGGTACACTAATTACTTGTTCATCAATAAGCTTGTGTGTACAACATCGATTTAGGTTCACGCGAGTTTCGATCATTAGATTGAGAACTCAAAAGTGACCGGAATAATCTTCGTCTTCTTTTGATTGTTTTGTGACAAACAAAAGAAAAAGGAAAGTTTGTTTGTCCATTCTCAGGTTTGCAATTCAAAGAAAAGGGAGACCACGCTCCTAGGTGATTCACGTTCGTGCTAGGATTGAAGATCTTGCGGATTACCATCGATGTAAGTCAATCGGATCACGCGACAAAAGGTATTCTTCTTTTGTTGATTATATGTATGTTTAATTAATTAAAGGGTTAAGGTTCATAAAAGGAAAAATTTTTAAAACTACTAAATCTATTTTTTAGTCTCGCTTCCGCTGCGTACTACGGTATTTTTCCATACATACCAGACTAAGGTTATGAAGTTAAGGCCCTGGTTACCCATCACTTCCTCAAGAGCAGGACAGCCAAATGGCCTTCCTGTTGCCTTAGCCAGTGCCCAATCCCGCCAGGAAGGACCTAGCATAATTGCCTACCAGGGGCTCTTTTCGCTTAAGTACCAAGATTCCTAAACACAAGGATGCTAGGTACCATGACTTGCCAGTGTTATCGACTGAGTACTAGGATTCCATATACATGGAGATGCCAGGTACCCTAAACTCATTTAAATACATATTTACACAAATGCATATCTCATCTAAATACTGGGATTCCAGAAAGTGAGAATACCCGATGCTCGGACTCCTTTTGAATGTGTTTTCGCCAAAAGTACCCAGATCCCTCATATGAGAATATTTAGGTAATTTGATTATTTGAAATAGAAGATCTGGAGCTTAAATGGCCTTATATGCCTACCAAAATCAGTTCACCTTGGGGCCAGGGCTCCTTGTGCAGAAATACCTGGTACCCCGATTTGCCTTGTGAGAATCGAGAAGTAGCCTTGGCAGACTACCTAGATCGGTTCAATTCTGGATCTCCTATGCAGGAAGTACCTAGTACATTGATTTACAACATCCTAATATTGGGTGTCAAGTAGCTTTGGTCACCTACAAGGATCAACCCATTTTATCAGAGTCAAATGATACTTGGTGCAAATGACTTGTAAAATTTCTATCAAATCTTACAAGGGGACTACTTACCAAGATAACATTAACAAGTATCCAAGTACCAAGACTTGATCAACATCAACACCTCAAATATGTTCTATCCAGATTATGGGAGAAGTATGCAAGCATTAAGTACCATCATCATTCCAAGTAAGTTTTGTCTGGATTATGAACAAGTATCCATATACCAAGTGTCAGCATTTCAAATAAGTCTTATCTCGATTAAGGATAAGCATGCAAAATAAAAATAATACCAGGATTCAACATGAACAAGTAATACAGTGTATTTGAAACAAAAAGAAATTGTTAACCGAATATTGTCACTGGGGTGATTTTTTCCAATTAACAATTTAAGGGACCGGGATCGCTGTAGACCTCGGTCGGAGAGGTATCAGGTTGTTCGATACCTTTAGCTTCCTAGAGATTCAATAAGAATGGATGATGATAGTAAATAAGAAAAATTCACATAAACAATGGATTGTATATATAACTCATTTTTATTAATGGCGAGTACATGGTTGGGTTATAATGAAGATTTCTGATAGCTAGGGTTATGAGGTAAAAATAAACTTAATGGGCGATGTCAATAGGGCTCTCGTGCATGTTGATAAGTGGAAAAGTATCGAGTAGGGTTAGGTCCTTCCGATCGTCTCTCTTTATGTACGATCGTATGATGAATTTATAGGTCCCGTTTCTTGCCATGCACTCCTAGAACTTCGGTCTAGGGTCTTACCAATTCACGGGACTTTCCTTGGCGATCTACGAATTTGTCGGTGGATTTGATCCCTAAAATAAAGTAATTCTCTCTTCGACAGATTGAGTGGGAGTTGACTCCCATTTCAAATAGAACTCTGTGTGGCGGGAATGAATGTAATACTATCTCGAACGATGGTGTTTAATGCTTGTCCTTCTACTTGGTTTGCTATTTGATGTACTGCTCTTGTTTTAGGCGGGGTCAGGGTACTGAGATTTTTGTATTGAGTGGCCGTTATTAACCTGGGCTTGTTGCTAGCTTTTAGTGGATCGGGATACTCAAGTACCTTGCCTTCTTCTCGTTTTTTCTTGAATAAGTGTCTCGGAGTATCGGGGGGATATGGGATTTCGGGGTAGTTAGTAGTGAGGTTAGAATCTCGCAGTAGATAGTAGTAGCGGAGTTCCTTAGTACCCGG
>CM059872.1:16770875-17029742 GCA_030490815.1 Acer saccharum
CTTGAAAGACTACCTCGGCCGAGACTACTGCTGTCAAAATCGCTGGTTGGAGAAACACTATACATATACCTATCCATCACGGAAGCAACCACTAGTTCCGCAATAGTGAGACAAGAAGAGGGAATCTAGAAACTAGTGTACTATACAAGCAAAGCACTTACTCACTGAGACAAGGTATTCGTCAGCTGAGAAGATGACGCTCGCACTAATAACAACAACAAGGAAACTAAGGCCATACTTTTAAGCCCACAAGATCAGGGTATACAAAACTGACCCCTCAAGCTAATTTTATAGAAACTTGAAGTATCCGGCAGGCTAACAAAATGGGCAATTGAACTGAGTGAATTCGATATAGAATACCTCCTAAGAACATCAATAAAGGGCCAAGCAGTAGCAAACTTCACGTCGATGGCTCATCAAACACACACGGCAGTGGGGCAGAGATAGTGGTTTCAACCCCGGAAGGAGATTCGGTCGAATGTGCCTTGCGTTTTGATCTCAAAGCCACCAACAATCAAGCCAAGTATGAAGCACTAATAGCAGGGTTAAGAGTATGCACAGTTTAGGAGTCGATGAGGTAGAGATTTTCAGTGATTCCCAAGTCATAGTCAACCAAGTGCTGGACGAGTACCAGGCAAGAGATGAAAGCATGATCGCCTATCTAGAATTGACAAAAGGGCTGCTAGGACGATTCAAAGAATTCAAGATTGTGCAGATCCCAAGAGAAAAGAACGAACAGGTTGACTCTCTAGCCAAACTAGCCTCAGCCATAGTTAATATTTGGCCTCGAACCATCCCTATGGCCCATCTACTCCAACCATAGCCGGACAAAACGAGTCGGAGCAATCGTAAGTGGGCTAGACAACTGGATGACACCAATAAGAGAATATCTTATCAATGACACCTTACCAAGCGACCCACTAGAAGTGAAACGGCTAAAATACAAAGCTACAAGATATTCAGTTCTCAGTGACGAACTGTACAGAAGAGGTTATTCAAGAGTATTGTAGAGGTGTGTCGGACCTGAAGAAGCTGAAGGAATCCTAAAAGAAATACATAGCGGAAGTTGCGGGAATCATACTGGAGGTGTCAGCTTAACCCACAAAGCATTAAAGCAGGGGTTTTATTGGCCAACACTGTTCACCGATGCAAAGAGTTCAGCGGCAAGGTGCGAAGCATGTCAGAAAGTTACAAACAACATTCACCAGCCACCTGAACATCTGCAAAGTATTACTTCCCCTTGGCCATTCGCCATGTGGGGAATTGACCTGATCGGTCCAATGCCCGCAACGGCCGGAAGAGCAAAACATGCCATTGTGGCTGTGGACTATTTCACAAAATGGGTAAAAGCCGAACCACTGGTGCACATAACAGAAGCAACTATGAAATTTCCCTTAAGTAGTAGTGCAAAATATACCTAGAGAGGGAGGGGGAGGGGGAGGGGGAGAGGGGGGGGGGGGGGGGGGTGAATAGGTATTTACTCAAATTCTTCCAATATTAAAAATGATGCGGAATATAACAAAGAAAATGCACACTTGATTAGATTTAGCAAATGAATTGATTTCACTAATACACGAGTTAATCAATTTACAAGATATTCAATCAATATAAGATATGGAAGATAAAGAAAAGTAAAAACAAAAAAAAAATGAACACAAGTGTTTTTACATGGTAAAACCTCAAAAGGAAACATCCACGGGTTGATACCACAACCACCGGCAAAGCAATCCACTATGTGAAAAAGGACTTACACACTCAAGCTACCAACTTATGATATCTGCTCAAGCTATCAACTCCTAATCTACCGTCGGGCTAGTGAATCACCAAGCCTACTTCCTATCCGAGATGTATCCTACACCTCTAGAAAGCAACTTCCTATCCAAGACGCTCACATTTCTAGGAAGATTTCTTGCTTGCCTATCCGGATCCTTCCGACCCTAGACAAGTCTCCCTTGCTTGTATCCAAGTCCTCCCAACTCTAATCAAGACTTCCTTGCTCTATCCACAAAGCTTCACTCACTTTGCTAGAGACTTTAACCTAATGCAAGGCTATGATCTACGTGATGCAAGTGATGCAAACACAAACAAATTAAGCTAAATGATCAATCAAGCAAAATGTACATGTTCAATGACAATCTAGAATATGCTTCCAACACACAATCACAAAATTATCTAGAAATCAAGACATGTAAATCAATAAGAACAAGGTATGAATATTCAATATATCACACTAAAACCTAGTTCTTAGATCATGAAATAAAACCTAGAAAATAATATGAGACATATCATATATATTTTCTAGAATCAATTTCAAACAAAATCAAGTTTAGCACATATATGTTCAAGAAAAATCACAAAGCTAAAACTCAATTGAAAAATGATCAAACACCCCTAGCAAATGATCTAACATACTTCTCAACAAATTTCATCAATCAAATAGTAAGAATCAAGAGATGATCAAAGATGAAATTGAAAAAGAAGAAGTTGAACAAACAACCTTGACCTCGTACTGGAAATCAGGCTGCTGGGAATAATGACGAAGTCGGCTCCCTCTGAAAATGCTTGGGGTTTGTAGCTCTCCTCAAGACCAATAATTTTGGCTTTTGAATCGATTGATTTCAAGTTCGTATGAGAAAGATATGATCAAAATACTAAAACTAAAAATTGAAGAAAAACTGCAGAATTTCGTGGAAATGTTCTTCAAGTTCTTCAAAAGTTTTGGAGGGAAGGAGAAGTGATTAAAAGGAGGAGAGAGAAGAGTTTTCAGGGCCAATAAGAGAGGGCCACGTCACCCACCCCATGGGGGGCGCGTGGGCCTCACAAGGCTAGAGAGGGTCTTTGGCCGTGGGGCCCACGGCCTCCCTCACGACGTGGCACACGTGGCCTCTTGGCCACTCTCACCTCTCTCGCGCACTCTCACGTTCTTCAGCCGTATCTTGGGCATCCGAACTCTGATTTCGAATCCATTTTTAGATTACGAACTGTGACTCCCTCACACACGACGAAGACTACACCACTTTGAAAAATGGTTGAGAAATCATCTCGGAAAACGATGATGAAGTCAACTCAACGAATGAGAACGAAAAGTAGCGTAGCTACTCGTTGGACTCGAAACCTTATGAATGAGTAACCGAAATGACCGGAACTCAATAAGGAATCATAATAGAGCATATTCAAGTCCAAATACAAAAATATGGAAACATACAAATACTAATTCACACAAGCATGCCATATCAAAGAGATAGTCACAAAGCATGCAATTCTACAATGTTTATCTATTAAAGATCAATGCATGAGCATACTATGAGATGTGTGAATATGTTATACCAAATGTTTGAACCACGATGCAGGGACACACATGTATGAATTGTGTGTGTGTGCGCTAACGCCTTGCAAGAGGATAGAAGTCAAGATATACCTTTAACGCTTTTCACCTCTTGAAGAGACTTTTGCACTAGACATTGCTCTTCACCTTTTAAGATTCCTTTCTTCAAAGAATATCCTAAGCAACAACTAATATAAATATAGAGTGTTTTGCAATGGAATGAAGCCAATACACATCATGAACCTTACAAACTACTACCGACTTTGTGAAGAAGAACTGTGAGGTTGATAATTAGTGTTGGCATTAATTCCATATCAAAACGTGTTTATCTTGTAATGTTTAGTGGTTAGTAATTGAAGAATTTTGAAGACGAAGGTCGTCTCAACCACAACTCATTCAAGAAGCCGGCTTTTAAGAGATTCGGGCATTATTGGTTGACAAAGGTATTCAAGGACCTCTTATCTCTTACAAGGCTAGGCACACACTCACACATATCATTATGTGTTCCTTCATGATTTAATTTCATTTACATATCACTTTCACACACTTGGCAAAATATGCTCATGCATTCACATTTAGTTAATAAACTTTGTGTTTTGCATTTTCTAGGACTATGTCGGGAAACTAGCATATGTGTGTGTCTTTGTGTTTATATGTTTCCGTTTTTATGTTTAGGACTTGAACATGTTCTTATTTAATGCCTTATTGAGTTCCGGTCATTTCGGTTACTCATTCATAAGGTTTCGAGTCCAAACAAGTTGACTATGCTACTTTTCGTTCTCTTTCGTTGAGTTGACTTCATCGATGATTTCCGAGATGATTTCTCAACCTTTTTTCAAAGTTGTATAGTCTTTGTCGTGCGTAAGAGAGTCACAGTTCTTAATCCAGAAACGGATTTGAATTCGGAGTTTGGACGCCCGAGATATGGGCCGACGAACCGAGGGAGCGCGCGAGATGACAGCCCAGGCCGTGGGCCACATGGGCTGGCCGTGGATCACGGCCTGGAGCACTCTGCTCCCGTGTGGGCCACGTGCCCCCATGGCCAGGGGGTGACATGGCACCACTTGGTTGGCCGAAAAACCCTCTCTCTCCTCCTATTTCTTCCCTCTCTCTCTCCATTTTGAAAATTAAGAAGAAAAAAATTCTGAAATCCCGTCAGAATTCTCTCCAATTTTTCCAAACTTCAAAACACCATATCTTCCTCATCCGGAGTCGGATTTGAGTGATTCAAGTTGGAGAGTGTTCGTATTTGAGTCCTCTAACATCTCCAAGTGGTTTAGTGGCTGTTTGATCTTGATTTCCAGTGGTTGGACACTGATTTCCGAACCAGCTGCAAAATCCGAGGTATGAGTTTCAACTTTGGGATTTCTTGCTTTTGACCTTCCATTTGCTTGGGTTTCTTCTTCTATATCTATGTTAATGTTTGGTAAAAGCTATTTGGAAAGATAGCTGATTATCATTCTAATTGAAACTCAATTTGTGGACTAATGTTGACTAGATTCTATGATTCTAGGTTTTACATATGTTTGTGAGTTGTATTGTGATTAGAATGGCATCTTAGGTTGTTTGATACTTAATTGAATTAATTTTGTGTTAAAATGACTTTGAGATTTGATTTGATTTGATGATAAAATCTAGGATTTGTGTATTTGTTGTGATTTAGAGAATATAGGTTTTGATTGATGTAAATCTCAAAACCTTGCTCTATATTTTTGTCTAGTATATTGATTGATTTTAATCTCATATATCTAGCATTTAATTGTATATTGATAGCATCTTGAATTTGTACTTCATGAATATATTGTGATTCAAGTGTTATGTGTGTGAATGAGACTTTGAGTGTATGTGTTAGGTGTTTCACATGCTTAGGTTTCTATTCATGTATTTTTGCATATAGACTTGATTATTTGTGATATCACATGTTTAGGTCTATTTGTGCCATAGAATGTATTGATCACATGTTCTATGTTGTATTGAATGTTTGCATCATTTGCATTCACATGATCACACTAGGAAGTCCTTGTAAAAGGCATGAAGTCTTGGTTAGAGTCGGGGTGACTCGGATAGCCAAGCAAGAAGTCTTGCCTAGAGTCGGGATGACTCGGATAGGTAAGCAAGGAGTCATGGCTAGAGTCGGGAGGACTCGGATAGTCATGCATGGGAGGCTCCCTAGAGGCAAGAGTGCCTTGGATAGGGAGTTGGCTATTGTATTGGTAGGCCTAGGCGTATGGTTAGACATAGAGTCCGATAGAGCGGGGTACACGGGAGGTGTATGCACTCTTGAGGAATTTCTAATCTACCATCGATATTGGTTGTGTGGTGTCCAATATATGGTGGTTCCGCATCATTGAGGGATTTCACACTTTCCAATAGGGTTGGGTAGGCTTAGACTTCACTAGGTTGGGTGAGCTAAAGATTGGTCACTTTGTGAATGTTCTATGTTACTTTCCAATAATATAGTACCCAATGGTTGTAGTTCAACCCGTGGATGTTTCCTCCTTGGAGGTTTTACCACGTTAAAAAATCTCATGTGTCAATTCTTTCTATCTCTCTTTTATATATGTTTATGTGTATGTTTTAATCTTGTGGTACAATATTCACTTGTGATATATTTGGAAGCAAGATTGTGTAAAGTGTGATTTGTAATCAATATTCATTTTGATCATTTTGTATATACAATTCATTTGTGTAAATATATTTCTCTTATTCTTTGATTCTTTTGTATAGATATATCTAGATTGATATTTGTATATACATTGAACATTAATATTAATACATGTATCCTTTGTTTTGGTTTTAATATATTTCCTTCATTAACAAGTTGTAGTAGTTTTACTTAGTGTACTTACATTGTAATATTCAAAATACAACTTGTGGAATTTGATCTTAATTGAATATCTTGTATATGAGATACATTGTTTGTTGATATATGTTTTGTAGACTAAGGGTGGTGAATTGAGCATACATGTGTTAATTGTTTTCTCATAACAATCATTTTTAAGGTTAATTTGTATGCTCACCAAGGTTTTGACATAAGTCACGAAAGAGTTTTTAAAACTAGTGCGTCAACCTATTCACCCCCCCCCCCCCCCCCCTAGGTTGTTTAGTATAACCTTGTAGGTATTTTCAAGAACATATTGTACAGATTCGGGATACTGAACACCATCATTACCGACCGACAACGGAACACAATTCAAAACAAAAAGTTTAGGGAGTTGTGCAGAAAATATGAGATCAACAACTACTATGTATCTCCAGCTCATCCACAGACAAATGGACAAACTAAAGCGGTAAACAAAATTATTAAGCATAACTTGAAAGCCAAGCTTGCTATCAAGAAAGGAAATTGGGCAGAGAAGTTACCACAGGTACTATGGGCTTATCGAACCACAGAAAAGAGTTCAACAGGCGAGACACCTTACTCCATGGCTTTCGGAGCCGAAGCTGTCATCCCTGTAGAAACAGCATTCTCCTCACTGAGAATACAGCTGTTTCAACCAGAACTGAATATTGACATGCTGAAATATGGTTTGGACAAGCTAGAGGAAAGAAGGGAACACGCCCAAATAAGGAATCAACCTATCAGCAAAGAGCAGCCAGGTACTACAATTCACATGTGCGTGTCAGGAGATTCACGCTTGGCGACCTAATGCTGAAAAGAATGGCCCCATGAACTAAAGACAAAGTTGCAGGGTCGCTCGCGGATAAATGGGAAGGGCCATATCACATTACGGCATAACGGGACATGGAGCATATCGTATCGCTCCAAGAGGAGCCGGCGAGCTCCCTCGACCATGCAACACACAATATCTGAAGATTTACTACCATTGATTTCTTCCCCTCTTTAAAAATTTGTTTTAGTTTTTCTTGTTAGAATTTCTTTTTCAGTATTTTCCTTTTAAATATTGTTGAGATTGCAGGAGATATTCAATAAAGAGTAATTTATTACTAAAGTACATGCATTCACGAAATCGTGTCACAATCAGCTATAGAAGATATTCGCCGTTGCACAAAAATGAGTTTAAAACTCTTGGTAACATAAAAGAAGGCAAATGAGATTCTCCCCAACCATAGCAAGCTTAAGACGAATGCGTCACAACAGCTTGAGCTAGAAAAATGCTATAAGACCAACTGGTGCTCGCCGCCGTTAGCGAAGCATGACCCCTTGAGATGCAAACGAAGCACTCTAAAAACAGCGCTTATAAACATATCCCAAAAGAAGCGTTGGGGGTCGAACAAACTAGTAACCCAAAAAAAATAAGCAAAAGCGGGAGACGTCCCAACAGCATGCTTAAAGACTTGATGTATGGTCGGATACGTCTTGACAAACATTGAGTGAACCAAAAACTCAGCAATGGTAGCTGAATAGTAAAAAGACGTTGAGTTTTAGCACAAAATTCAGCAATTGTAGCTGAACAACAAAGAGGCTCTAAGCCTAAACCAAAAACTCAGCAATGGTAGCTGAACAAGAAAAGCGAACAGTTGAAAAATAAGAGCGAATCATGCAAATAGTAAATTAAATGTACATCTCACGGGATGAACATAATTACAAAAGTTCTATAAACATGACCAAATTTACATTGGCAAAAGCTCAATTACAAAAAGAAGAAAAGCAAAAAGGTGTAAAGGACTGAAAAAATCAAGCGTCTACTGGACAGTCACCCCCTTTGTCTTCCTCCTCATCAATCTCATCTTCAGACGACCAGACTATCTCCTCATCTTCCGCAGGCATAAAAGGCCCATAGTCGCGACCAGAAACTAGACCAAGGTCTGGTTCATCACCGGTGCTAGTAAGGCTTCCTTTTTTACCGAAATAATACATGTTAAAAGCATGGATTTCAAGATGCATAGGATAAGGCTTTGTTCTCACATAGCGGAAATGAGCTTTCCAACTTTTTATCTAGCCCTTGATTGAGTCCACTGCGCCATCCATATGAAGCTGAAGAGACTTGTCGAAGCGTTTCAAAGCCTTTTCATTTGAATGATCCTTCATCGTAAAAAAATTCTTCGATTGCCTCATTTCACGTTCAAACTCGTGCAGAAGAAAAGCATCGTAAGCAGTAGACCTCTTAAATCGATCCATAGCTTGGACTTCTAACTTAGCTCTCAAATCCCCAAAAATGGTGTCTCTTGAGGCCAATTGATTACATAGATCACTTGACTCTCGCTCGACCATCCCCCTGGCTTCTTCGGCCAACCTCTCAGCTTCTATACGTGCTGCCAGTGAATCCTGGCTGGCAAATAATTGCTTCCTCAATGATTGAATTTCTTCTTCGGCTGCGGATAACTTTTCCTCAGCAACCAATTAGGCGGCCAAAAACCCATCCGTAGATTCCTTCAGTTGGGCAAGCTGCCACGAGCAAGATTCCTCCACACTAAACTTGTCAGCCACCAAACGATATATCTGCTCACGCAGGCGTTTATTCTCGACAGAAACTGCATTCCTGTGTCTATAATTATCTGTCATCTTGGACATCATCTGGATAAAAAGCAAAGGTTAAAAAAAAAAAAAAAAAATAGCATAACAAATAAAGCAGGAGGGCTAGAAAAACTTACCAATGAATGACAGTTGAAGAAAATTTCATTCTTGTTACATGACTTGTGCTTCACATGCTCCCAACATTTACCGATAAACATCCTTGTTCATCAAGTGTGACAAAATTTCGGTAGCAGAAAGTCTGAAAGGGAAATAAAACAGGATGCCTCGCCAGCTTCAGTTGAATTCGCAGGGGGTCTTTCGCATGCAACCCCCGAATCTACGACGAGCGTAAACGGTCCTGGCTGATCAGACAAACCTGGCTAACTAGATGAAGCAACGACATTCTGCTCACCTGCACTTTCTGAATGGGTGGTTGGGCTTGGTGGAGCAGAAGCAGAAACATTAGGTTCACCAGCATCCTCATGGTGGATGGGTGGTTGGAACCGCAACAGCTACCCTTTCAATAGGAGCCCCCGTAGCAACACCTTCAGTTAGAGTAACTTCGGCGAGCACAGGTTCACCAATGTCTTCCTTATCTGACGAAACCACATACTGGATAACCCTTGAAGCTTGCTTTGTTAATCGAACAGTATGATCAGAAGTACTCTCAGCTGGGCGCTTTCCCCAACTAACCCTGGGATTCAAATCACTTGCAGGGTCTACAGAAGTCTCAGGGACACTCGCATCAAAAATACGGATGTCTTCACTAACCCCTGAAACACCTACTTTTTCTTTGCCTTTGCGACTAGGGGTATGTCTCATGGTAACCTCCTGGTGCTTGTGAGGCTGATCAAAATCAACATTTCGCTTAGGGCCATCTCTAACGCTCTCACTACCTTGGGAGTCATCACCATCCGGAGCAGCGATTCCCTCCTTAGCCAATTCGGCAGCTTGCCTTTGGCTGGCAGCAACAGAATTCTTCACCATCTGGGCTTGCACATTGCAAACCACGTCGATATCACTCACTACAAGAAAAAGCAAAGCATAACCAACATAGACCAACAACAGAAGTAACAATACCTAAAGATAAGTGTGGAAGAAAACTTACGGCGAGGAAGCCTAGCGGGTAAACGTGGAAAAATCCGCTGAGCAATCATTTTCTCCTCATCTAAGAGGAATGGCTGACCTCTTTCAACCAACAGAAGTACAGCGGCTGTCGCAAGATTAGAAATCTCATCATCCAACAGAACATGCAGCGTTTTCGACTAAGAGTCAGGAGAAGTAAAGTGTCTTGGAACTTTCCTCTCTAAGAGATTCCAGTGAGTACTAGCAGGTGCATCTCTGCCCCACGCACCACTTACAAAAAACCAACTGTTTTTCCATCTTTTATTTGAGGTAGGGAAACCCCAAATAAAGCCTTTCTTCTTATCATCATCAGAGATCTCCACTTGCCCCAAATTCACAGTACCTTCGGGAATCCAGTTCTCCACAGTGGAAGAAAGGAGAAAGTAAGTGCCACCATAACCCGATTGCCTCATAGTGTAGAAAACGAATCTCACAAAGAGTAGGAGGCCCGTAACCCTTTATCTTCCATATTAGACATAGGCACATCAAAATCCTATAGGTATTTGGAGCAAGTTGGGCAGGTGCAAGCTTGGCAGCCGCAATAAATCTAGCAATAAACGACTGAAAGGGAAGTGTTACCCCATAACCAAGCATCGAGCCATAAACTAAGACGGCATTTTATGGATGATTCCATATAGCTTGATCGCCGGGTAGTAACAAATTAACAGTGTCGGAATATTGAATCAACTTTTATACTTTCGAAGCTCTTGCTCGTCGACAACATTCACCTCACTATCAAAAGCACTCAGACGCTCGAATGAGAAATGTAACCTATCGTTTTGATGATCCTCGACATCTGAATCAACAATCGTCTAAGCATCCAACAGAGACTCTCTGGGAACCTTTGGAACCTTTCGCCTACTGCCACTAGGTCTCAAGGATCTTGTCATCTCTGAAGAATCGCTACAAAAAGACGAGGAAGGAGAGATATCAAGGACACTAGTTTCTTAAACAGAAGGAACATAAACAGAAATTGGAATGGGAGAATTTGGATGGAAATTACGTATCAACAACTCGATTTTGTCGGCGGTGTTTTTATCACCAAGTTCTAGAGCCAGTGTCATTTGGTTAAAAAGCAAAGAACGCAGAGATGGATCCATGAAAACTCACCAGAAAATCCCTAAAATGGAGGCTACGTAGAAGACCTAGGGAGGCAAGCGAAGGAGCGTGATTAAATCCTTCGAGTTGTCTGACAATCGAAAGCAAAGAAACGAAAGGAAAATCATTGCAAATCTCAGTGTGGGAAAACGAAAATCAAGAACCTGCAACTCAAAACCCTTTGAGCAATTTTGATGAAAGAAGAAGAAGAAGAGGAATGGAGGTTATCAGAGAATGGTAGAGGGCAGTGGAACAGTTTCGCTTAAAAGAGGAAAATTCAAAATTCAAAAGCTAAAGGAGTGATTTTGATAAAGTAAACCGACTGTGTACAAGGCGGTGACAAAGCTGCCCACCAAATGGTGGACACGTGGCATCTCAGGGAACACCCAGCAGTCGGAGCGTCGTTTCACCATGTCAAATCAGGTGCAATTTTTAAAATCTTGTGGTTAAAATGAAAGCTTGTTGTGGAAGCATCAAGTACTGAAGCTAGCACGTGGATAAAAAATAAAAAAAGAGGAGGGAAAGAATCTTCAAGAATTTTTCCAAGAAAGCCAAAAGCCAAGTATGAATATAAATACTGCTCGTAGAAACAAAGGAATGGAAAGACAAAGTCACTTGTTCGGCTCGAAGTATTTATGGGGATATTGTTGTATGTATATATTCGGCTGAAAGACACGTCAGCAAAATAAGCGGGAAACACGAAGGAAGGATAATGCCACGTCATTTCTCAACTAGTCAACAAAGAAACGTTGACCATTTGGCACGTCATCTAGCCACGTTATCAAGACCAGTGAAGACCAAAGATATACTCGCCAAAACAACCCAGTCTAGAAAAGATAAAGATCGTACTCGCTGAATACCCTTACTCGGCCCAGACCTACTCGGCCAATACAGGGAAAGTAACCTTATTTCAGTATATTTCCTAGGGAAAGGATTCATCCAGATATAAGGTCTAAAAGGTGTTGCAATCCGATTAGGACATATCCTTATCTTCTCCTAGAGAAGCCTAAACAGGAAACAAGTCTCGATCTGCTCACCACATCAAATTCCTAATACAAATCAAACTGGGAACTCCACCACCAATGGGGCATAGGCAAGAAGAAACCTTAGCCAACCCGATATAAATAAAACCATGTAATCTACAGAAAAGGGGTTCAAAATCTTGAAGAGAGAAAGAGAGAGAGAGAGAGAGAGAGAGATTATTGAGCGTGTAACCTATAAACGAATCATAGTATTATTTTCCTGTCTTCCGGGGCGCCGTGGTTTTTTCCCTTTCTAGGGTTTTTCACGTAAAATCTATGTTCTTGCATGCATTGATTTACATTATAAACCTTTGAAAAAAAAAAATGGTTCTTGGCCTCGAAAGAACGGGGATACATTTGACCTAGAATTCTAGTCCAATATCGGTTTAGAATTTCTTTGGGGAGTAAGGTTTCAGTCCTCTTTTTTACTTCATTTCTTGATTAGCTCTCTCTCTCTCTCTCTCTCTCTCTCTCTCTCTCTCTCCTCTCTAATGCCGCTATTCTCTTGTTGCAGCATGTGGTCGTTTGTTCATGTGCATTGTCCTTCCCAATAGTATCAAGTGGTGAGAGCTTTTGCTGCTCCTTCATCCTATTGCACCGCCGAAGCTCTTATTCTTTTGTTTTCTAATGCCGCTATTCTCTTGTTGCAGCATGTGGTCGTTTGTTCATGTGCAGTGTCCTTCCCAATAGTATCAAGTGGAGAGAGCTTTTGCTGCTCCTTCGTCCTATTGCACCGCCGAAGTTCAGCATGTTACTCCTCAATTTTGTTATATCTTTCGTGCATCGTTGCTTCACTAGTTCGCTTATTTATTGTTCTTGTACAGCATCTCGACCATCTAAGAGGAGGAACTCCATAAGAGAAGATAGGGCTGACTGTCTTGTCTTGATAGCAGCCCACTAATATTGCAGGTAGGCGATGACAAGAAGCTTCAACATGTCGAGAGCACACATCGTGCCATGCGACTAATATACTGTTATTAAACTATATATTCCAGAAGACATGATATGAACTAACAGCCATCTAGTTCAAAGGAAGTCGTCTCGCCCATAAGAAACATGATACCATGCTATGTTCATCCTATTAAACACTAGCTTATGCTAAGTTTCTGTGAGGTGAAGCCATTCACAACAATTAAATTCGTAAAGTTATTTGACGCATACCAAGATCTAACTAAAATCACTAAAATCATATCTAAATTCGGGGATTAAAATTGCTGAAAGTACAAAACCAACGCCCCAGACATTAAAAGTACAAAATCATTTCCAGGTAGCTGCATCCAAGGCATGAAAACAGCAACAGTTTCTGGATGCAGCCCATGGTGCCTACATGAACTGCAAGCCAAGCAGCTTCTCTGGATTGGATACCAGATACGGCACATGCTTAATCCCAAGGACAAATATAACGGGTACTGTTAGATTAAATTCATCACATAACTGGGTAATAAGGTGATGCACAGATACATTGTGACATGGTAATTTGACATGTCTTGCTAAAAAGTGATATCCGGGCATAGGCCATGGCACAGAAACTAGGTCGAGGGAGGTGAAGAATGCTAAGGTAATGTGTATCCCAGTAAAAGGGCTTCAGATTAGGTCTACATGCACATCTAACTAAATTTCTATTAATATACATAATAGCACAGCTCATGGAAGGCCCTGTCGCCTTCACAGTTTTAAGGACTGAATGACAAGTTTGGGGTAGTACTGGCCAATGCTTTGTCCGAAAAATCCAGTTCAGATAAGCCTTTTGAGAGACCTTATGACCTGATCACCTTTCCAGGGCAGTTACTGCCGGGGAACTGGTGGTGTGGAGGGCTGGCTTTGCCCATAAAAACCTATGCCTGGCGGCCGATAATATCCTCCAGTGGCTTGCTGCTGCTGCTGCTGCTGCTGCTGTGGCTGCTGTGGCGACTGAGAAGCAGGTCTTGCTAGACCCACAGCAATGTGTGGAGGCAGTGGAGGTGGTGGTGGTAGAGTATTCGCTCCGTATCCATATGGCATAACCCCAACCATCATACCAGAAGACTGAATATATTGACTCACAGGCGGATTTGCAGGTGACACAGGTGGTGGTGGAAGTGGTGGTGGAGCTGGGGCAAATGGAGATTGTATCTGGTTCAGTTGGGACATGGGTTGCATATTTGTGGATGATGCAACTGGCATGTTGGTCACTGGTTGCTGTTGTAGAGGGCTATAATAGGGTGAGTTGCCCACATCAGAATTGCTAACATCAGATATTGCCATTGGTTTCTCAAGTTTGGGCCGTTTCTCCGGAGGGAATATAGATAACCCAGCACTGAATCCACAAGAATTTAAGCTACTATTCATTGAGGCAGCTTCTTCTGCAACCAGAGATGAAAGAACAGAGGTAAGCATCTGTGCAGAGGATGCAGAGGCAGCAAGCTTAGCAGCAACGGCAGCTGCTGCTGCTTTCTTGTTCTCTTCTTCGGTAGTTTTCGATGATGCAAACGAAATGGGTTGGTTATGAGGTGGTTGAGTTGGTGGAGTGCTGGTTGGCTGAATTGAAGGAAAAATAGGTTCTGCTCTTGTGGTCTCCGTTACTGGGGCAATGCTGGCTATTGGCAGACCAGGAACTGACTGTAATGTTAGCCTTCTCTCATATCACTTGCTAGCTTGATCTGATCTCGAGCAACCTGCATCATCATGAAGAGTTAAAGCTCATCCAAGCGAAGTAGGCACTAAATTTTTTAGTTAATTTTTTCTACTTAATAACGAAACATAAGTGCAAAGATATCCAAATTAATATAAAGAAGAAGAGATGCATGTGTATATAGATTAAATATAAAGAAAGAAGAGATGCATGTGTATATAGAACAACAGAAACCAAAGTTTAAAAAACAAATACCACATCAAATCCTCGATATCTGAAACATAAAGAATTTTTAAAACTTGCAAACCCCATAAACCATAGGCCACCCCATTTGCGTACTCATCCAAAATACGAATAAAATGGTGGCATTTGAGCAGTACTGCAGTAAACCTAATGTCCATGGCATATAAGTACTAAAAGTAGCTTTTCCCATTCGTTATGCAAAATAGACTTGTTATACAAAGAAACAAGCCAACGGTGCTAAAGCTTCCCCAGAATAAACTAAGAAATGGAGAACCACCACAGGACACAGCATACAGGCATCAAAAGATCACTTCCCAAACATGAACATCCTAGTTCAAAATTTTTCCTAGATGTAGTAAGCACTCTCATGTTTACGACCAAAAACACATATCTGACACTAATATACCGTAATATACGAAATCCCATAACATGAAGCCAATGTTATAAAAATCGGCCTAGGCAGCCGCCTCAGCCCTTTACCGCCTTGAGGTGCAACCTCAAGGCTGTTTTTAAATTACCCCGCCTTGGGGCAATGGGGCGAGCGCCTCAAGGCCGAACCGACTTGAGGCAGTGAGACTGGGAAGTGAGGCGGTGTCATATCAATTTGGTTTTGGGTGGTAAAGCGGTGAGTTTTGATGCTATATCAATTTGGTTTTGGGTGGTGAAACGGTGAGTTTTGAATTGAGGTTTTTATTTTTTTGTCAAAACTCACTGTTTTGAGGATGTCTACGTTAAAATTAATATTTTAAAACACAGCCCACTCACACTCATCAAACGCCCCCATTCACACTCATCAAACAGCAACACCTCTGCTTTCAAAAAAATTGAAAAGCACTACTTTCAAAAAAATTGAAAAGCACCTCTGCCTAAAAATAAAAATAAAAACCAAACAACACCCCACCCAAATCTCGCACATTCAGAAATTTTTTTTTTTTTTTTTTCTTTTTTTGCATTATTTGACATTTCTAAATTGAGGCAGCCGCCTCAAGTCACTAGTACAAAACCGCTTCGAACAGCCTCATACTTTTTAAAACATTGCATGCAGCAGCCCACATAAGAAATATTTAATGAGCTGCAAATCCAGCTTACACATCCTTCAAGCATAGGAAAAACACTTGCTATACATGCAATTAAAAAGGAATAATTTTAGTTACACGCCCCGATCTTATCATTAATTTCCTGTAGACCCCATGGTTTCAAACTTTTTATAAACCTCACTTACTGTAGTAAGAGTGTTAAATCTTAACTTTGAAGGGTTATAATGGTCATTCTGAAAGAATTTTCTATCAAAAAATATAATAATAAATAAAGTGAGAAATTTCATAATACTTCCTTGTGAGAAGCCTACTTAATTTCAACCATGAATTCCAGATAAAAAATATTAAAAAAAAAACCCACACCATAAAAATAAAACCAAGTAAACAGCTAAATAGGAGTCGCTTTCCTAGCTGTTCTTTTGGCTTGTGTGAAGCCTTACCTAAGTGGATTTTTACAAGCCAGCTATGTGTTAGCCATCTTAAATTCAGAAGTTGAGGCATGTTTGTTTCTCAAGGCTGTGAGGGAAAATTAATGAATTAATGAGTATGGTCACAACACCTCATTCTCAACAGCTGGTTTAGAGCTGGTAGTCGTTATTCCAATCACCAGAAATACCGGGTAGCGAAGAAACTGAAGGTGTTATGAATGAAAAGGATTTGGGGTGGGTTTTTCTGTGTTTTAAAACAGCTTCATTTTAAGGCTGGGTGCAAGCAAAGAATAAAACAGTTATTGGCCATAAGATGAAAGACATTAATAGATCCCTTAGAGCTCAGGAAACAATCATCTTAGCAAAGAATCTGGATCACATTTTTGAGCTTTACGCCATATGAATTTGGAACCAATCATCTTAGCAAAGAATCTGGATCCAACTTTTGAGCTTTACCCCAATTGAATTTGAAACTGAAATGCCAGCTTTTCTTAATTGGATTGGAACGTTTTAGGGGTGTGGAAAATATGGTTCAAACTGCAAACCACCTATCCAACTTTGATTGTTTGGGTTGGTGGATTTCCTTAGAGGATATCCCTCATCCTTAAATTTAGATGGATCAAAGTCCAAAGAATATACACTCATACCTGGTCACCCTATATCCACCCATACCATACCACTAAACCCCAACACATATGTTTGTTAGGTTTCTTATTTACTTTTCTTATGCTGACTTTATTTCACTTTGAACTCGGTTGCTTACTTAACCATGATTTAGTGTTCCTTTAATTTAGCAATCTAATGTTTTTTTCCCATAGATTAATTTCAGGCTGAAAACTAGCAAAACCAAAGTATTATCGGCATTAATATGCAATATTCAAAGTTGACCATTTTCGCCAACTCTTTAGGCTGCACAGTGGACAAGTGGCCTCTGGGGAAATCCAAGAACCCTGTCTTTTTGGTATCCTGCATTTGGGAAAGATGAAAGGTTCGAAGGCTGGAATAGGGCATGTTTATCAAAGGTGGGCAGACTTAGGGGATGTTTGTTTTTTTATCTAAAGTCTAATAAGACCTTAACTTCTTAGACATATGGAAATCTTACAAATTAAATACTAATGATATGTTTTTTTTTCATTTTGGATGACTTATTACAAATGCAAAAATGTAAAATTGATTAGTTGTGTTAGGATTTCTTCAAAATTGGGAATTTTTGGAAAATTGATTTTTAGGGTTTTATTATGTGCAATAAAATTGTAAATGTATGAATTGTTATAGGACATTTATGGAAATTTACTAAAAAAAACTCTAATGTAGCACTTTTTCAATAAGATAAAAGTCAAAATTTAAAATTTTTTACTTTTTCTAAAAGACATATATCTTAAAATAAGATATAAGTTGGAAAAACAAACAAGCTTATTTATCTTAATTTAAGATAAGAGGTAATAAGTCTTATAATGAAAAAACAAACAGCACCTTACTTTAATCTACATAGTGTTGTAAAGGGTGGTACAGGCTTATTCTATCCTAATTGTTTCGGATAATCTCTTACTAGATATATTTTATCCTAATTCAAGTTTTTGGGGATTCCCAATTGTTTAGGATAAGTTTTTACACTTGAGTTTGTTTGGATTTTGTTATAGAATAGAATTGGATTGGATTGGATTGAAAATTCTTGAATCCACTACAACTTTGGTCAAATCTTATTAGATTGGACAGTTTGGATTGGATTCTGCACCCCCGAGTGCCCTTTAACAACTTTTAGGATAGGTTTATGATACTACCTGAAACTTCAAGGTAGGTTTCCAATGAATTTAATTCTAATAGTCTAATTTTATTTTATGCAAACCTAAAGAGAGGTTGATGATATTCTCTTTTATTTGATTACTAGCATAGCATATACAAGTTTCTGCAAGTCTTAATTCTAGCAGCAAACGTAACAATTACCACCTTGCAACCATCGAAGTCTCACGAAAATCTGTGTAATGCTAATGAAGCACATACATAGTGCTCCCTTTCTATCTGTATGAATCTGGAGGTAATAGGACAAGTTCAAGTTGATGCAAAGTGTAGTTTACTCAACTCGATAACTATTTACAGGATTTATATTTGGTAAAATAAACCAATGTTTCATACTTTCAACATACTCATCATGCTCGCTAAGTTTCAAGTTTGTCAAAGTTTTGGAGCTATCAAAAGTGACTATTTATTCTGTATAGAATGTAACTAGAGAAACTGCCTAAAAGGCACGACAAGCATAAGTATGTAATACATTGATTCACGTTAAACACATGCACAGCAAGCAAGATGGGTAGATAGAGAATGACTGGTATGAACAGGTTTTTATAAAATTCAAGAGAATGACATACATACATACAACAGGTTTCCCAATTCTTCAACGAGTGGAAACTAAGAAATAAGTACTTGATTCAGTAAAACAAACCAAAGACCAAAAAACCTAGACCATAGCACAACTAATTCTACGAGGATTTGAACTGGTAAAAGAAGCAAATTTTGGAAGTTGAGAATTTGGCTTGTATTTGAGAGGAAACATCACAACTGCATCCAAATCAGAAGCTAAACCCACTACATCCATCCTTTTTAATTAGCTTGCCAATGTTGGGTTAATTCAATATCTGAGCTCTCTTTTTCTTAAAAAAATATAATCAATTACTTACAGCAGGTGGGAAGAATCCCACAGACCTCACAGAAAAAGTAAAGAAGAAGAAAAAAAAACACATATTAACCAAAAACGTTTCTTCATAATTTTGACAAACATGTGAATTCAAAATATAGTTTTATCTTTGGCTTCAACATTGGTAAATGACTAGGGCTGGCAAAAAGTATAGGCTTGGATTAGACATATCTGGGCCAGGACACATGGATTTGGTTAAGAATTTGAGACTATTCAAGCCAAGACCGGGCACCTGGGCTGGAGAACAGGGATCTAAAAAAATAAAAGAAACAAAAACTGTCTAAGGTAGTGTTTGTTTTTTTGTCTGAAATCTGAATAGGTTGATGATGGATAGATCTGAATGGGATAAAACTTAATATCATGTTTGTTTTCAATTTATGATGTTTTATATAAACATCTGAAAGTTGTAACAAGACTATTTTACCCTTTTAACAAAATTGTTTTATATATTAGCAAAGTTAATTTGGCTATAATATTTTTAGTTAAAATTAATTCAATTAACATTTATAATTTCATAAATTTTATATTTTAAAAAATAAATAACAAATGATATTTAAAATATCAAGATTAGATAAAATAATATTTAAAAAATCAAAATTAAATTAATAAATATTTTTTATTCAAAAAAAAAAAGAAAACAATGGAGACGGTTCTAATAGTGGCCTCATTTAGATATGCAAAAATTTTTTTAATTTTTATAAATTACTATTATTGTAATTTGTGTAATTATGAGGGTATTTTTGGAAAGAATGTGTTGAAGTCATTAACATGTTTTAATTTGAGGCAAAAGTAAGTTTTTAACTTATTTTTTTCAATATTTTTGTGTACTTTTTCAGAATTCAAACAACTTAAAAAGAAAACAAAATATCTTAATTGTCTATTCAGATCCTTTAAGACTTCAAATGTCAAAAACAAACAAGCCTAAAGCCTAATATTTAGAGTTAAAACAAACAACTCTAAGATAAGAGCAAATTACACCAAAACTCCCTGAGGTTTGTCTTTTTACAAGCAAAAACAACTTTACATTGGCCATCCCTATCATTAGTCAAACTCGGTAAAAGTTAACAGTTGACCAACTTTGACTGTTAAAAAGACCAATATGCCCCTAACATAATATGACATTATCAAAATACCCTTAAACCAAATAATAAAAATGATAACTTTTTTTGTTACTAACAAGATAAAAAAAATTAAAATAAATCAGAATTTTAAAAAATGAAAAAAAATGGAGGTGGATGCTTGCCTCCCCTGCCACCAATAGGACCTCCCTCTCTGTGGATCTCCACCGCGATGAATATATGTGCCTGGAAATCCAACATGATGGAGATCCCATCCATATCCACTTTTTATTTTTTATCATTTTAATATATTTTTTAAATAAAATATGTAAAATGGAATGAAATGAAAAAAATACCCGTCTAGTCGTTAATTTACCAAATTAAACAAACGGCAAGGGAGGTCAATGCCAATTTTGTAAAATTAATTCCCGATACCAACTACCAAATTGCACAAATACAAAAGCAATCAACTCCTCAATATGGCAAGACAAAAGAGTTGATAAAGGCTCTTAAAAGAAGACAGACAAATAGAGACATCTTATGAAAAGAAGCAGCTTCTACAAATGATGTTGCTCATGGATGAATTATGAATATATGAGAAGTTATTTGTATCTATTGTCAAACAAGAAAGGAGTAACTCACTTGGAATGTAAACAAAATTGCAAATACATGAAGAATATTCAAAATATGTAAAGCCATAAAGCTAAAATCATGAATGTCATGTGTGGGCAGTGGCACTTCTAAACTTGTTATAAAATAAAGGAAATAAACAAGTAAAAGAAAGGAGAAAAATCAGAAAAAACAAATCACAACTTGATCCAAGGCAAAGCCGTCGGCCAAGTAGCAGACCCTTGACGAAATGATTATCCCTAGGTCCCTATAGTAAATGTGAGCAGAAAGGAAAATCATTCCAATGAGATTCTTTTACTTACATGACAAAGGAAAGGAACGAGTTTAAGAAAGAAAGAACAGAAAATGCAATGAAGAAAATAACTCAACAAATTCATTCATCTATTTTCATAACAAACCACTCATTTATATTTTAATAGAGTGCAAGTGCAGTGAAAACCTCCTGTTGAGACCAATGGGAATTGGCCATGATGTGACCAACTGAGTTTGTCTAGTTAATAACTTAATATAGAATGAGATCAAACCGTAACAGTGGTAGAACTTCAAATTCTATCATAAACACACCCCTTGAAAACACACTATTTTAAGGCAATGTATTTGGATTTTGCTAGAAACACCCAGTGTTGCACTCAAATGGGAGTGTTGTGATAATAGGTGGATTCCCACCATTGTTAAGAAATTATTTCATTAGATAATTAAGAGGCAAACTAAGATGGCTCTGAGTGGCTCACATGATGGTTCAATTCCTATTGGTTTCTATGAGAGATTTTCACTGCTCTTGCACTTTATATATACAGGTGTATTGTAATGAAAATTGATGAGTGAGTTAGTTGAGTTCTTTTGTTTCTTATACTTGTTCATTTCCTTTATTTTAAAACACAATATCAGTACGGTTAATGTAAGTTGAAAGGATCTCATTGGAGTGATTTTAACATTTACTTTAAACCTGGTCAAGGGTCTGTTACTATGGGCATATGTTCTGATGAACCTGCGATTTGTATATTTTGTTCTATCTCATTTCTTTTATTTTATTAAAAGCTCTCTATATCAACTTAGATAATACCAAATTACCATCACTTCATCATGGTTTCATGTTTCATGGTAAATAAAAAGTAATTATCAATTTATTACTTTGATAGCAAAACATCAATTGAAAATAAAAGATAGTTATTCTTACTTGCAACTGTGCACAAATAAGATCCAGCTTCGGTTCCTGCAAAAAAATATAAATCAGTAAGCAGTCAACACTGCTAAAATTTAGCATTGTAAACATAGGATTGAGAATATAAATATAATATAACAATTAAAAAAGAAGTGTACTTGGTCCTGAAGTGCTTCTTTAAGCTGGAAAACCAAGGCAGCCCTCATTGTCTCAGCAATTTCAAGTTGTCCAACACATTGCTGAAGTACATTTTCCTGCTCTTGCAGCTGATCCACCAATGCAGATCCATGCTGATTGCCTAGTAAAACAAAGGTTTAAAAAATTGAGAGCACAAGTAATCCCAGAATACATCAGGTAACCTGATCTCAGACTTCAATGAAACAAATGAAAAAGGTTGGATTTATCTATAGTACACCAGTGCAATAATTAGAAGTATAAACCTGGAGCAAAAGACAGGTGCAGTGTGTACAAAATATCATTTGCATCCAACAAAACCCCATACTTTCCACACCTAAACTTACATTAAAAGGGTAACCTTATGGAGGAAAAAAAAAAGCTGGTTTAAGTATAGGGTGACCAAATGAAACTGAAAAAATATCACATAATTATATTATAATAAAATCAGTTGGATAAAGAAAAACTCTATATAAAAGTCCAGGATAATAATCATTGACCCTACACTGGTAAAAAACATTTTAGCTTCTGGGGCAAGCACCTAATGAGGTAGTTTGGACCCGACAGTATATTTGTTGCATCTATGTTTGTCTTCAGAAAGCACCGACAATTACAATTCATTAATGTAAGTATTATAATTTATTAAATCAAAGATTATAACCTAAACCTTCTCTTATCCAGATAGTGACTTAATATTGATCATGTTTGTTTGGAGGTGTTTAGAGCCCTTTTAGCTCTGGGACAAATGCTAGTTATTTATTTGGACCCTCGACTATGTTTTTCTACACTATTAATATTCACAACAGCATTAATGGTTACAATTCAGTTAATCTAGGTGTTAGAACTGTTAAAGCTAGCATTTAATTTAAACAAAAACCTTTAGTTTCCACTAGACCGTTAGTGACTAGCTCTCTCTCAAAACCATTGTTGAATCAAGACAGTTAAAGTTTTCTTTGCTCTTATCAAAAAAAAAAGAAAAAAAAAAAAAGTTTTCTTTGCTGAAGTCAAGAAAGTCAAAGCATTAAACAATTGACTTCCACCAGTTACAAGTAAAACCAACTTACACAAGTAGATACACACATTGCATATTCTCCCTATTATGCAAAATTATTGTTGAGCAACCAACGGTACCATCTGAGATACACCACTAAATCTAACAAATAGACACCCGTTAATTCAGATTCCAAATAGAAAGTATTACACTCCATAGCAAAAGTCAATACCTTGAGCTGGGGCATTTTCAACATCTTCCCCAAGTTTGCTGACATGGTGCACAGCAGCATTACAATTGTTTAAAGCAGTTTCTTCATTAAAATGTTCATCGAGTACAGATTGAAATGCAGTTATTATTTTTCTGGCGGACCTCCAACAGCTAATTTCTGAAGTTGAGATGACCAAGAAAAAGAAATACATACAAGATCACATAACAAAACAAAAATGGAAAGAGCAAGAAGATAAAGAGGAACTATTGAAAATAGAGCAAATAAAAGGTAGATACTGCCACATAATAGAAATACTTACAATTCTTACAGAGTTGGCATCCCTCTTCACTATCTTGATCGGATTTGAATTTGAGCTCTTTCCATTGTTCACTGATATAGGACGAGGATTCTTACCAAGCAATTCATCTTTAAGATTTTGCCCTCGAGAACCAAAGACTTTCCTTTCTTCCCATATGTCAACCTATCAAATGTGGGTAAAAGATGATTGTTCAAATAGAGTAGCAAAATAGAATACATGATGAAAGTAATTTTTGGCGTTTTCTGACTATGGAAATGTGAATATTAAACAGATTAGTAAATTTTATTATTTTTGCCATCAGCACCTGCCAATTTGAGGAAAGGCTGAACTATATGGGAGTGGGACAGCAAATTTTGACTAAGCAAAATTCAATCTTTGCGGCTATTTTCTACAAAACACAACCTCATACCATTTACGTCACTTTTGCTTACCCAAAAATCATTTGAAAATGTTTATTACATCTAACCAAGCTTGTGTTAATCTGACAACATATTCATTGATACACGATAATGCCAAAATGCACTAATAACCAACTCATTGCTTTGAATCTTTATCTGGATGCAAAGAACTTGTTTCAATTATATCAAAGTTACCAACAGAGATATTGACACAAATTGGGCAGAAATAACTATAGAATAGATATATTCAAAGAAGGCAAAAGAAACCAGCATCAAGAGCTATCTCTACCCAAACGAGCCATGCCTGCAATAAATTCACGAGCCTTAAACCTACACAAAGAGACCAGAAAATATTCACCGGTATCTTCAAAAGGCTACTGGAGAAATGAAAATTAAAGTTTCCAAACAAAAGTGTAGATCAGCAATTTCCCAGACCAGGGTCAAGTGATGATTTATGAAAGATAGAGGCACCTAAAGTGATAAGAAAAAGCACCGATTTCAACTAGATGTGCTCAGGTGTCTGAGCAATCAACCGATTAACTGATAACAAGATGCCTTGACTAACAAAATGCCTTCTCAACAAACAAAAATAAGAGTCATCCAATAACTTGGCCATTGAGACCCTATAATGGATTTCTTTAGCCCAGGTTTAACGTCTAAGCTATAATTAACTTAGGTTTTCGAAGTTCCCACCTGCTGGCAAATGATATGCCCTCAAACAGTATAATTTCCAACAGAAACTACACAATAAAAGTGTGAAAGAAATACAAGTACCAAAAGGATATACTAGAAGAACAGCTTCTAAATACTTGGGATATAACTAAAGTTCATTGCAATTTTCTCATCACTTCAGTAAACTGCCTATTAGGCAGTTCTTTATCTTTTCTCCACTTACCTTTTTTGTTTCCTTTTGGCCTTACGGATGTGCCCACAACAATCAATTTACATAATGCCAGGCTACACCGATAATTTCTTTCTTTTTGGATAAGGAAATGAAAACATAATTGAAATAGGAGCTGTTCTTGCATAGGATTTTCCTAGTTTTTGTGGACAACTTGTTCACCTTTTTATTTATATTAATAGATTTTTCAGTTTATAAAATTAAAAAAAACAACAAAAGAATATAAATAAAAAATAAAAAAGAGGACAAGTACAATGCAGAACAAATGGCCCTATCCCAAGCTAACAATTCTGTATCAGAGAGAACAATACAACATGGGAAAAAAGAAGTCCCAAACAAATCTCTTATGATTCCTGAAAAGAGGGCTTCTCAATTCCCCTAAGAAACAGTTAACTGAAACCCTTACAATATTCTCCAATGTATTTCAGTTTCAAAATTTCTACCATTTCTTTCTCCAAACAAACCATAGCTATGCTTTCACTGCACATCTCCACAGAAATTTTACTGCCTCTTGTCTTCTGAAATCCTCCAAAATATATACTTAATTTATAAGAAACTAAGTGACGTGAAACCCAAACTATCTAATCTTTGCTAAACATAACAATCTACTACATAACCCATAGTCTCTTTTGACCCAGTTTTTAATAGAGTCCCCTTTCATTTGAAAAAAAATAAAAAAGTGGTCCTCTTTCTTTTCTTTTCCCTAGTATGCACCATTGAGAAGATAGGAATATATTGGCTGTCTCTTTTGAAACAAATCATTATAAACATCCATGTAAACATGAACCATGACTTGAATGATGAAAATTAAACCAATCAAAGATTTGTCACGTCAGTCAAAACTGTAAGAATGATTGGGCAGTAAAAAACTGAAAATAATGAGCCAGAAAATAGAAAGAACCAATGAGAGAACTAACAAACATTTCCCCCATATCTACTATTCTGATAAGAACATATATGACAAAATAATCAGTGTGGACCCTTTAACAGTGAAAATCCAAAAACAATCAACCATATATTGAGAGGGAGTGAGGGACACACACAGACAAAGACAGCGAGAAAGAAGGAAATAATGACAAGGGAATCATTCCAACTACGACAAGTTTCATTGGAAACAGTCAGGTCATTGAATTATTGGGAAACAGAAAATAAAAATAGACATTAGCAAAGATGTTAGGAGACCATAGCAACAATCATCCATCTATCCAATAACTTGCCTTCATGTTAAATACAGAGATAAATATAATATAATTTTGAATATCTCATCTATAACCTAATGTGGCATATCATACAACAATGGAGAGATGACAGCACATATGGAAAAAACCTACCAGTCTGGTCACTGCTTTTTTTCCTTGCTCATCACCATTATCATAAACACGTTTGAGAGCTCCAGGAAGAACTTTCCAAAACTCGTTCACAAACTCACTGCCCTTTCTCCTACTATTTTGCAAAATGTCATTAGCTAAATACAGGAACGAAACACGCTGTTCTTTCTGAGAAGAGTTGAACAATTTATCCCATGTTTCAACGATCTGTTTTGCTCTCTTTCGGTGAACAATACACCAGCGTGACAATGCTGAGCATAAGTTAAAGAAATATATGGTATACCAAAAAAACCCAAGTATGATCAACGAAAAATAAGACACGGAGAAAGAGAAAGCAAAACTCGTATCATCAAAATGGGAACTACTACATAGCCAAGTAATTGTAAGAAAATGAACTTACTAAAAATGTTCACGTACACATACATACATGTCACTCAAGAACTATTCATTCTACCTACAAAATTTGGTTGTCCACATGACAATTAAGGGGAATAAGTTTTCACTTGTTAAATTGATAAGTAGAAATGCCAACGGCGAAGACAAAATTATTTAACAATGTGGATAATTCAGTACTAGATTCATAACTTCACACTATAATCACACTAAAAGATCAGCTTTGGTGCCAAGCAATGTATAGATAACGAACTAAACTAAGATTTCTAAATATTATCTTCATAAACTGCTAGCAAAGAGTGGGGTACACAGTTGTGAGATGCTACAACACATTGTAATAAGACCCAGTGATAAAGGAAAAAGGCAAAGGATGAGAAATCACAACATGAACAACGGAACAAGGACATTAAACTATGTATCATAATAACATATGCAATCACTTCTAGAGTATGGAAATGTAATAATATCAGTGAACGAAGTCGATTTTTATTTACAAAATAGATTTGAATACAATCCCTAATTTTTAATACTCACGGAGTCTGATATGCTAGATTGAGATATAATGTATTTGATCAATTCTAAGTGTGTAGGACATATAATAATCTCAGCAAACGAACACTTTTCTTAGCAAATTGAGATTTGCATACAATTCTTATCTTTTTAATACAGCTGTTAGTCATATTGCTATAACTGTAGCAGCCATCAACAAGATCACACCAGAATTCCACATTTGTACAAAAACATATAAGTAAATAAATAGCATCTAAAAAATCAAGAAACCGCCTAACAATACAGATTCTTTCACCTAAAACAGCAACTCTTGACACTTGAGTAAATAATAGTAAAGTAATAACAAAAAGTATGACATATAACTTCTTCTCTAAATGAAACAGATTTGAACTGGTGACACCAGGATCTTCAGTCCTCTGTTCTACCAGTAAAGTTATCCCGGTCACTGCCGCATATTATCCACAGAACTTGACAATCATGAAAGAAGGTAATGATAATCCATTATGGAGTGTGTTTATGGGCTACGAGATGAGGATTTCAAAGTAAAGGATACATTCAATGCTTTGCTGTGAATTGTTAAGCTTTGACAACTTATCAGCCAATGTCTGTCCATCAAAAGCGTCGTTGCTCATCCTGCTACTAAACAAGTTTATATATATCCTGCAGCAGTTCCTAAAAACAAACATTAATAATTTTAGTAGTAAGAGAGCAATATGTGAAAAACACAACACAAAAAATCGGGTACAATCATTTTTCATAAATCATAATTACCAAGGGATTTGCCCAAATTGACAATGTAATTTCAATGCAAAAACAATATTTTTTGCATAGTCGCCATTAATAAGCATAGACCCTAGATCTTAAGTTGTCAGAAAATGACCCAACAATAGTATTTAAGCACTCTTAACAATAATATTTCTATTTTCTAATATAGGAATCCCACCTCGAAATATGTGCGACAACATAAAATAGTCTATTTTTTTACATCACATGAATTTAGTCAATTTACTACTTCAGTTGTAGTCTCTTTCAACTATTAAGAATCTAAACCTAAAATGACTGAAGCCCAGGTATGATTTATTGTTTCTACCACTGATATCTACCAAAATCAACATTCAATAACAGCTGCTCGTATTTGTTCCCTCCCTTTTCAAATTCTTGTAGCCCCTTCAATTTCCATCATATCGCCACATCAAAGTAGTATTTCCTTGGCCTTCTTGAACAAGGCAGCAGTACATCTAGAAATATGCCAAGAAACTACCCTATCTAAGGATACTCGCAAGGGCCATATAATTTGGATTTTCATGTGAAAACCTAATCTCAATGCTATTCGAATGCAGGAAACTCCCACGAACAAGAGAGTATCTATGAACATACACAAAGAAACACACATAAATATCAGTAATCAAATCACAAGTTGTTCTTCAATGTGGTGTGCATGGTGTGCATAGCACAAACCACTTTTCTTTTATTTCCTTTTTTCTTTTGGCTGGACCATTAATATTATATATTATATACAAAACCATTTCAAACAATATTTCAACTAAAAAGATACAAATGTAATTGACAGTAACAAATACAAAAAAAGGTGAATGATAATATGCTAAAACAACAGAAAGAATTTTCATCTACTTATATATGGCACTCTAAAATCACTCCCCTGTTTAGAAAATTCAGAATGCCGATGCTTACACACTCTTGCTCCCATATTGGCTTCCAATTCCACATCTACAGATGTGATTAGTGTATAGAGTCTATAGACTGCTCTGAAAGCTACAGTGAAAACCCAGCCCACCAAAACCCTCTCTAGAAACCTAGATTCTCAAAAAATCCCACAAAAGTAAGAATTGTATGTAAATGATCATTGATCAAGACATCAATAGATCAAATAAAATAACGAGTGTGGTTGCTAGTTATTTCAGCTGGCAAGAACTCATAATTGTATAAAAGGTTTTGGGATCATATCCCACCCACATCAAGATTTAGGGACTATTTGGTTTATATTTAAAAAAATATGTTTAACACAAATTAGTGGAAAATTTTCACAATGCGAACTATCAATAATATCGTAAAGGGTTCAAATGAAACATATAATTTTTTTAGGATCTGCATCAAGGATTTTCTTTTTCTTTTCTTTTTCTTTTTTATTTTTTTATCTTTTTTGTGAGAGAAGGATCAAGGTTAACATTATTGCTAAGAAATGACAAATTAATAGCATAAATTGAAAAATTATCATTACAAAAAGAACTTTAAAAGTTACAAATTCATACACATTAAAATGGGGAATTCAACATAAGTTTCTAAGCTTACCTGAGAAAAACATAGTTGATCCTTCTCCAACTGTTTTCCCTCACTAGTGAAGCTGGCAAGAAAAACCTCTGTAAAGGAGAAGAAGGAGAAAGTGAGAGAGATTGTGAAATTATGCATATCCATAACAAGTACAATCTACTTAACTGTAAGAATGTATTTTAAAAAACTCTACTAGGTTTAGATAATCATATGTAAGCTCCAAAACATATATCGCCTATATATATATATATATTGAACAAAAACAATTGTATTGAACAAAGGGATTTACAAGAGGAGAGAGCAAGCTTTCCTTAACAAAAAAAGAAGGAAACAGCTTCCAAAGGACAAAAATCCTATACAAAAGCCACCAAAAAAAGTCTATGCAGGAGCAAAAACAGACCCTGTCAAGCTAGAGCAGCTTCTCAATAAAGGTTGATAAAGAAGAAAGACACTTCTTTAAAAACAGAAGAAATTGAGGCCCAAAGTGACATCCAGAAGTGAATCCTATCTCACAAGAAGCAAATATCTTCTCCTGTTTCATTCCAAAAATTCTTCTATTCCTTTCCGTCCAAACAACCCAAACCCAAAGGAGAGCCATCATGGCTCACCTACAAAGAGTTTTACCTTTGCTACCTCCCCCAAACAGAACAAAAACTTCACCTAGAATATCTCTACAATGAAGAGGCAAAGTCCCCGTAAGATGGACAGCTTTAAAAAGCTTTTCCATAGGCGGAAAGCAATGGGACAATGGAGAAAAAGATGATCTATTGTAAACATTAGATGCGAAAATTTACTAAAGCCATGTTTCCATGCAAAAGTCTTAATCGTCTTCTACTCTTCAAAATTTTAAAAGGTATAAATCCTAAGAAAAACATTTGACAACATCATATCAACGTAATAAGAAAGTTCAAAGAAGAAAAACTTGAGCATGCAGTAAACATCACTTCTCAACAGAAGTAAAAGGATTCAACATCATATCATTGAATAATAAGGACAGAGAATAAAAAGATATGGAAGCCTTCATGTGTGTACAAGCACTCACTTAGGCACAGACCTATGTATTCATTATTGAGATAGAGAAAGAGAACACAAAAAGCTAATTGTACATTTTTTGTAAGACGGATGCAAGGTATAGAAATTTGAACATCAATTTATGTAATTGAACTGCGATTACAGAGAAACAATGAATAAAGATGAGCGAGGTGGTTCTGTCCTCGCAAAGCGACACGGTCGCCTCAATTCAAAAAAGATAAATATTGCAAAAAATTAAAAATTAAAAACTAAAATTGAAAATCATCCATAATATTTAATAATAGTCCACAATCAACATTACTAACATAAACATCCCAAAAAAATAGTGCACAACCAAAAAAAAAAAAAGGATGTTTAATGTTTAGGCTGCTGAAGATAAGGCAATAGGCTGCTGGACTAAAACCCAGCTGGAGAACTTAGGATTTGATGTTGGACTAGAGTGTTGGAGTTCTGGAGAAGTTAAGAGGTGTGTTTTTGGACAGATAGGTTAGACTTTCTATATAAAGAGGATGTTAGGGTTTTAAAACACTTTATGCTCATTTAAAAAAAGAAATTACGCAGACCGCGGCCCGACTTGGCAGCCTCATGGGATTGAGACGGCACCAACCCATTGAAGGTTTAAGGGGGCCGACTCAAGGCACTTCGGCCATTGAGGCAGCAGCCTCATTCAAATTTTTAAACGTTGCTGAAAATTACAAATGCGAGGAGAAATCACAATTTCTATACCAACGCCACACCAAAAAAGAACAGATCGCATCAACAATGAAATTTTTTATAACTGCCTATGTCAACTCATAAACTAAAAACTACCCAAGCCCGTCACAGCATCACCACATTGTGAATAAACTGCTAAGCCAATCACACCCACAGATTCCTCACAGTCCCCAACAGAAACACCCTCATTTCACTCTATGCCTCCTATGAATAAACAAGACAACTAAAACCCCATCAAGAAAACAGAAAAACAAAATTGAAAAAAACAACACAGAGTAAATCAATTACACTATAACACTTCATAACCGCAACTACATAGTGGATAACGTAATTCTTAGAAGCCACACCAGAATTGAAGTAATTCTACTTTGTGGATTTCCAGATTGAACAAAAAAAAGATAAAATAATTTATACAAGTTACAGTTTTCACACACAATTTAGAAATTCAAAAGCCCCAAATTTCATTGCTTTCCACTCTGTTTTGTCTCAGAAACCAAGCAGAGATTAAACTTTAGAAAAAGAACAAAACTTTCCAATAAAGAATCAAGACAGCTAATACGAAGCTTTTAAATTTATCTAAGTTAAAATGAGTGAACTAAGAAATTAATCAAAATTTTCATGAAAGAGTTATGACTACATACAAACCCTTTAAAAGTATCGTACCAGAGATTGCTCGAAGCAAACACGAAAACGCAAGCTCCTGAGAGATTGAGAGAAAAACCCTAAAAATGACAACCTAGTTGTGTTGGTTTTAGATTTGGGTATTTTTGCAGGAGCGAGAGATGTGGAGACCTGTCGTAGAAACAAATTGGGACTTTTTTTTTTTTTTTCTTTGATGAGATGGAGCAGACATGTGGCAAAAGGTAGACCGTAGATCAATATAGGGTCACGGAACTACAAAAGTAAATATCGGTTTTGATAAATAACCGGGGTTCAAATTTTTAAAAATTTCTATAAAAACATCGGAAATGTCACCAATCTCTTTCAAAATATCGGCATACTCAATTTCGGTATAAACATCAGAAATAACACTACTCAAAAACTGTTGGTAAATTATATATTAATTGCTGTAAAATTATATAATGACTAAAAAAATATGATTTATTTTTAAAGGAAATGTACATAAATTAGAATGTTTTTTTTTCAAAAATAAATAAATAAATAAATTAGAATGCTTTAACATGTAATTTGTACAAACAATTATTTAATTAAATATCAAAAAATAAAAATAAAATGTAACATTTAATTCAAATGTTAATACATATATGTAAAGACCAAAATTAAGTCACAAAACTAACTGCATTGCTCAATTTTTAATGAAAAGCCCAAGCTCAAGACATATCAACTTCAAAGACATATTCGTCAAACACCATAGATATAATTCACCTCAACTCTAGTTCTCACGAAATATCGCTCATATTTTCACACGAAACCTAAGCAAATACACTCATCAAGCATATGCGAATGAAGTTATGCACAAGAAATTTCTAGTTATAATTGCATATGAATATATCATTGAAAGAACGTTTGATTTGTATACAAAAATCTCATGAAAGAATCAAGCAGTATGAACATGATTCATTACTACTTTCATAGCAAGGATAACCAGCAGATTAGTTAAACTTTTCATTAAGGTTGTAATGGGGTCATTGGGTAAAGGTTAAGAAAGAATGGGAAAATAGGAATTCAAAAACATAGGACCATACCATAAGAGTCTTCAATTACCTTTACAGCTTCGCACAAGTCTCTTGGTCTTCATTACAAGTGGAATAATGCCAGTTATTATTGTCCAATTATTCAAAATTCACCATTCTCTCTTTTTGTCAAACTCCTTTTAAGTAGATACAAACTTTACAACTCATTATCATTCTATTCTCTGATTCTCTCAACTAAGGATGGCAACGGGTCGCGTTCGGGCGAGTTTTGCAAAATCCAAACCTGCACCCGCCGAAATTTTCTTCACTCACGCCCGCCCGTGAACCCTTGAAAATAAACAGGTTCGGGTTCAGGTTTCACTTGCTGGTTTTATGCGGGTTAGCGGGTTTACGGGTCATACCCACTAACCCGCAAAATATATTAATTTATAAATATTTAATATTTAATTATATTTTTATATATATACAATACAGAACTCCTCTTTTTATAATATAACACGGAGAATTACAAATACAATAATCTAACGCACTACCAAGTAAAACTTCAAATAGATCTCCAAAGGCAAAACAAATAAGCAAGCATGATGTTTCATAAGAGTAAATCCAGAAAGTGTAACCTATCATTAGCTATATAAATGAGAGTTGAGAATTGTAAATCTTAAACTTAGAATGAGTGGAGTTTTTATATTTTATTCTCTATATAGTTAAAAGGTTCAATTGGAGTTTAAATTTATAATATTTTAAATAATAAATATTATATAATTTTTATTTATGCGGGTTCATGGGTTCACCCGCGGGTTCGTTTTCTCAACCTGCACCCGCACCCGAACCCGATGGATTTTTATTTATACGGGTTCACGGCTTCGTGGGTCATAAATTCACCACCCAAACACAACCTTACATGATCAGGTTTGGTCAGGTGCCCGCGGGTGCACCATTTATTTTGGTGGCATTTTTTTTTAATCAAAGATTACATACATAAATAACTTTTAGCTTCACAATTTTGGATTGAATGCAGGTCTTCCTTCATCAGCCTCTGATCAAATTATGCACATAATTTATATGCAGAACTGTAGCAACTCCTTCACATTCTCAAAGCATGATCTCAAGCTATAAGGTATGGCTATAATACAAACTTATATGGGTTATGGTTAATGTAGTGAAGACAGAGAAAGGTTATTCGGTGTTTGGCTTCAAACAGGGCTTTGGAGCACGCATAATGGGAAAGAAATATTTAAGGCCTTTTAAGTAGTTCAAGCACACATAGTCTAACATCACTTCCACTAGTTCGTCTTACTCGAGATCAAAATTTAACATGTGAATTCTTTTATGATGAATGTTCTATAATGATCAATGTTCAACCTATAGAGATTGAATCTAATGCTAAGAACCTACTGAATGTTTAGGAGTAGAAACAAACAAACCCTTATAATATGTCATTTATGTACCCTTTTTGGCCTAATGAATTCACAAGGGTAGGCTCCACTATTAATCATGACTATCCAACTAAGCATCATATCAACTATCACATCAAGAGCATGTCATAAAGTTTTGAAAAATGCAATGCACTACTCTAAGTGGCAAGAAGTTAGTGTAAACTCAATGATTAATGCTATCATCTCTAAGGCAAACATCAAAGTATCTCGTCTTGGTTAAATCATAGGAAAGAAAGACTCTAAAAACCAAAATTTTCAATTAATAAAAAAAACATTAGACTTAGAAAAAAAAACTACAAATACACAATACCACACCCCCAAACCTAAACCCAACATTGTCTTCAATGTATAAAATTGAAGTGCACGACAAGGGGATAAAGAATTGGCAGTGCAATATGAATACAAAATAAAACACAAATGCTAATCATATTACGAATCCAAAATATCACAAGTTTAACAAACTAAAAGAAAATGAATAAAATAAAGAAAGAAAAATAAAGAAAATAGAAACAAAAACATATCAGTATGTAGACTCGGGTCCATCTGCAGTGTCTCTAACAGTTTCCATCATGCAGCTGGCTTGAGCCAGTCCCATAATCATCACCACTCGGCGGTGCAGTGAAGTCCGCTCCATGATGCTACTAGGGGCCAATCTTTGGATCTACAATATCAAAACCTATGTCATAAGGAGAATGATAAGGGTCAATAATCGAAGTGGAATGAACTGTGGCTCTTCGGATCTCATCGATTGAAATCTGCAATGATCTTATCTCACTCCTCAGGTCTGCGACACCTAAATCTACATATCCATTCATTGTGAGTAGCATGTGATCTACCCACTTAGGTCTCTGATGCGAAGGTCCGGAGCCTATCTAAAGGAGGCCCCGACATGAAATTACCACCAAACTATTAGGTCGGGCCCAGAAACTGCTGGTCTATGTCAACCGTATCATCCATGTGAATCTCTTGAGCATCCCCAGGTCTTGCCCAATGCCGCTTCCACACAGGGTACTTACCAATCGTGGGAAGTCCACGTGCACTAGCCAAGTTGTTCTAAGTACCTAGAATCAGCGGAGTGTCTAGCAGGAAAGTGGTATCAGTAGGATCATCAACTACCAGACCAGCATCCTCACACATAGTTGTAATCAAGCATGGAAAGATCATGTTGGAATCCATCTGCCAACCACACTCATGAATCTCTTTCCAAATAAGTTGACGACATAGATATACCACCCCTTCTTGATCGAATAAAGTAACCGGGAGGCCTTCTGTTAGGTTTATAGTTTGTGTTGGCATAAATTCATATCAAAACGTGTTTCTCTTGTAATGTTTAGTGGTTCATATATTGAAGATTTAAGAAGACGAAGAATGTCTCAACCACAATTCTTGCAAGAAGTTGGCATTAAAGAGATATGTGCATCATTGATCATCAAAGGTAATATAAGACCTCATATCTCTTACAAGGCTAGGCACACGCACACACACACACAACACACACACTATGGCATCCTTGTGTGTTCCTTTATGGTTAAACATCATTGATATAACACATTCACATACTTGTAATATATGCTAGCATTTATACTATCTTGACAAACTTTGCTTATTGCATGTTCTAGGACTAATCTAGGAAATAGCATATGTGTGTGTCTTTGTGTTTGTATGTTTCCGTATTTTTGTATTTGGACTTGAATATATACTATTATGATTCCTTATTAAGTTCTAGTCGTTTCGGTTACTCATTCATAAGGTTTCGAGTTCAAACGATGTAGCTACGCTACTTTTCATTCTCATTCATTGAGTTGACTTCATCGTCGTTTTCCGAGATGATTTCTCAACCATTTTTCAAAGTTGTGTAGTCGTCGTCGTGCGTAAGAGAGTCACGGTTCATAATCCGAAAATGGATTTGAAATCGGAGTTTGGATGCCCAAGATACGGCTGAAGAACCAAGGGAGCGCGCGAGAGAAGTGGGTGGCCGTGAGGCCGCTTGGCCCAGGCCATGAGGGAGGCCGTGGGCCCCACGGCCAGAGGGGCTCTGCCCCCGTGAGGCCCACCCCCCCACAGCCTAGGGTGACGTGGCCTCACCTGATTGGCCCATTTTGTCCCTTCTCTCTCCTCCTTTAAATTCCCCATCTCTCTCCATTTGATTTTCAAGAAGAAAAATTGCAAAAATTCCCGTCAGTTTTCTCCTCTCAATTTTCTCATCTTCCAAACATCATATCTCCCTCATCCGGAGTCGGATTTGAGTGATTCAAATTGGAGAACGTTCATAATTGAGTCCTCTATCATTTCCAAGTGGTTTGGTGGCTGTTTGATCGAGTTTTCTGATGGTTCCACACAAAAATCCGAACCAGCTCTTGAATCAAAGGTATTGGACTTATCTTTGGGATTTCTTTCTTTTTAACCTTCAATTTGCTTGGGGTTTATTCTCTATATGTATGTTATGTTTGGTAAAGCTATTAAGAAAGATAGCTTCATAATCATTCTAATTAAAAGTCAATTTATAGACAAATGTGGACAAAATTCTATGATTCTAGGTTTTTCACATGTTTGTGAGTTGTATTGTGATTAGAATGGCATCTTAGGTTGTTTGTGACTTGATTGAATCAATTTTGTGATAAATGACCTTGAGATTTGATTTGATCATTTGATTGATGAAATCTAGGATTATTGAATTTGTTTGTGTTTTAGAGCAATCTAGGATTTGATTGATTTATATCTTGAATCCTTGCTCTGTATTTTTGCTAGAATATTGATTGATTAAATCTCATATATCTAGCATTTTATTATATGTTGATTGCATCTTGAACTTGTACTTCATGAATATATTTTGATTCAAGTGTTGTATGTGTGAATGAGACTTTGAGCTTATGTGTTTGATGTTACACATGCTTTAGGTTTTATTCTTGTATTTTCATCTAGACTTTATTACTTGTGATATCACATGTTTAGGTCTATTTGTACCATAGAATGTATTGATCACATGTTCTATGTTGATTTGTTTGTTTGCATCATTTGCATTCACATGATCACACTAGGAAGTCCTTGTAAAAGGCATGAAGTCTTGGTTAGAGTCGGGATGACTCAGATAGCCAAGCAAGAAGACTTGCCTAGAGTCGGGATGACTCGGATAGGTAAGCAAGAAGTCATGGCTAGAGTCAGGAGGACTCGGATAGTCATGCATGGGAGGCTCCCTAGAGGCAAAGTGCTTGGATAGGGAGTTGGCTATTATATTGGAAGGCTAGGAGTATGGTTAGACATAGACTCCAAAAGTGCGGGGTACAGGGAGGTGTATGCACTCTTGAGGAATTTCTAATCTTCCATCGATGTTGGTTTTGTGTGTTGTCCAATATATGTGGTTTCGCATCATTGAGGGATCTCATACTTTCCAATAGGGTTGGGTAGACTTAGACTCCACTAGGTTGGTGAGCTAAAGATTGGTACTTTGTGGATTCTCTATTTTTATCATCCAATATATAGTACCCTAATGGTTGTATTTCAACCCGTGGATGTTTCCTCTTGGAGATTTTACCACGTTAAAAAATCTCTTGTGTTAATTCTTCCTATCTCTATCTTTTATATTTTATTTGTATATGTTATTATCTTGTTTCATATTACTCACTTGTGATGTATAGTGAAGCAAGTATTTGTAAAGTGTGATTTGTGGATTCATTCTTTTGATCATTTTTGTATCTATGATTCTTTTGTATATTGTATTTTTGTATATGATATTTGATCACTCTTGTAACTCATTGAATATCTTTTGAATACAAGCTTTCTTTGTTGTTATGTTTATTTGTTATTATACCTCACACAACTAGATGATATACTTAGACCTTGTTCTCATGATTGTATTCTCATATTGTCTATGTATGTCTTTCTTGGTTTATTTTGTTGTGTGAGGCTACCTTGAGGGACAAACGAAAGTTTGTTCAAGGGTTTGAAAAAAGGTGTAAAAACCTATTCACCCCCCTCTAGGTATGCCTTAAGCAATTTAACTACGTTTGTATACTTTCAATTGGTATCAGACGGGTCGTCGGACGGCACTGACGAGATCGGTTTATACTTACGTGTGGATTGCTTAGGTTTTTGCAAGTATGGTTTTCCAAGATGATGTGATGACCGAAGGGGCTTCGAATTCTAGGCCTCCTCTTCTCAAGGGTCACAACTATGGGTTTTGGAAATTGAGGATGAAGGCTTACATTCGATCTATTGATGAGAGAGCTTGGATGACCGTTGAAGAAGGTTACCTTGCTCCCAACAAGATTGAGAATGGAGTGACCGTTTCCAAGCCTAGGAGTGAGTGGTCTACTAATGAGTTTGAGTTAGCAAAATGGCATCATCGGGCGGTGAATGCTATTTTCGGAGGTGTTGATAGTAGGCAATTTTCCTACATTCAAAACCTAGAAACCGCAAAGGAGGCATGGGAAGCTCTCCAAGTCACCAATGAGGGGACTAAAGCGGTGAAGAAGTCTCGTCTTCAATTGCTCACTTCCCAATTTGAGGTTTTGCAAATGGGTGAGGAAGACAAGTTTGTTGACTTCCAAGATAAGCTACTAGACATCGCCAACCAATGCCAAGCACTTGGTACTCCTATCTCCGGTGAGAGGCTAAATTGGAAGATTCTTAGATCACTTCCAAAAGGTTCAAAGCCAAGGTTACCGCCATTGAAGAGAGCAAAGACGTTGACGTCATGAGCTTAGATGAGTTGCTAGGATCTCTTCAAACTTTTGAGGCGTGCATGAAACCGAAGGCTAAGAACAAGGGTTTAGCTCTCAAGGTTGTCAAGGAAGCTAGTAGTAGCGATGATGATGAGGAGATGGCGTTATTGGTTAGGAAGTTTAGGAAGTTCATGAGGAAAGGTGCCAAGCCAAGTGGCAAGTACTCAAGGGACAAGGAAGTCAAGAAGTCCTTTACCCCTCATGAGAGGAGTGGCCATGCTAAAAGCAATAGGAAGGTTCAATGCTTCAAGTGTAAGAAGTTTGGACATTATGCTTCGGATTGTCCTAGTGGTGATTCTAAGAAGGAAGAAGGGAAAGGCTATGGCGGCTACATGGAGTGAAGATGATGACTCTAGTGATGAGGAGAGCTCAAGTGATGAGTCTTCTAGTGAAGAAGAGCTAGTGAGCAACTTTGTTGCATTCATGGCTTCTCACTCTACTCTAGAGGATGTGAATCAAGATTCGTTGGATAAGGAGATTGATCCAAGTCATCAAGAGTGTTTAAATGATAATCCAACCTACATTGATCTTTTGGCTAAGGTGAAGTTTCTTGAGGAGAAGTTGAAATAGCCTTAAGAGAGGTTGATGAGAAGGATGACTTGATCAAGATACAAGTGGATGAGTTTGTTGCTACAACTCGTAGGCTCTTGGGTGAAAAGAATGCTCTTGCCAAGAAGCTTTGTGAAGTTGAGGGTATTGTGCTTGAAAAGGATAGGATCATCTCTAATATGTCCTTAGGAAGCTCAAGTGACGCGGTAGTTGAGGAGAAGCTCATAGAAGCATCACTTCCTACAAGCGAAGTCATTGTTGAAGAAAAAGCTCCTAAGAAGAGACGTTCCAAGAAGAAGAACAAGTTGAAGAATAAGGTACCCCTTGAAACTCCCATTTGTGCTTCTCCAACTCCGGAAGGTAAAATCTCTCTTTTGTTCCCATATGTCATTTTTGCAATACCTTAGGCCATATCAAGCCCAAGTGCTATAAATTCATTGAATATTGCAACATAGAAAATGCATCTAGGAATAGAGAGATTGGACCTCATTTTATGCATGCTAAAGCTTTTGAATATGGAAAGCATGATAACCTCTCAAAGCATGTTAAGAATGTCGGAAGGTGAAGAATGCATATCCTTCAAAATTTGACAATGCATGCATGTGTTGCTAACAATGTTGAAAAAAGAGTATTAATGATATTATTGTGAATCAAGTTGTGGAAGAACTTTACTCTAGGTTCAACATTGTGGTCAAAGAGAATCTTGATGATGTTCGTGTATGTCCACCCAAGACAAATTTGTCAAGGGTGAGTGCTCTTACCATTAGTGTAAGTTGCACATGTGAGTTAGCTTTAAGACTAGTGTTGTTGTTAAGAAGCTTAGCTTGTTTGCTTTGTATCTTTACAACTTGACATGAACTTAGCTATCTCACATTGATTGTTATGATAGTCAAATTTGTTGATTAACTTTTGAGAAGTTTTTTTTTGGAATCTATATGGTGACATTAATGTTAAGGCTTTTAGAGAAAGTCATTTTTTTTTTTTTTTTGAGTTGGATTACATTGTCTTTAGTCTCTTGGAATCGACACACCTATAACTTGTAGTCATGGACTTACAAGCCAAGAGGACTCATAAAAAGGGTGAAGGCATTGTATTTGGTGAAAATAGCTTGCGAAGGTATCTTATATCATATTGCTTGCTTACTTGATTTTTCATCTATCAACTCATTGTTTGTATCACATTCATGAAGCATGTCATAATTGAGAACTAGTATAGTGTTTATATGGTCCTCTTTGACATTTGCTAGTTTAAGATCTTTTGGTGATAAGTGTCACATTGATCTTATTCATGATGTGTGTTGTTATTTGTATGATTGTTGATGGCTAATTTTTGAATAATGTGAGCTTCATATTCTTTGATAGCTACTCTTGAGAAGTAGAGATCTTAAGTAAGTCTTTACTTGCTTCTTGATCATGTGCTTTTAAGCCTTAAATTTTGGTTTCAAAAATGCACTTTGCTTCTCTTGTATGTTTTGTTAAGTATGTTGAGCTTGATTGATGTTAGCTTTGGATACACCTTGAAGTCCTAAGGACTAGTACATTTAAAAATGACCAATGGTTGGTATCCATTTGCTTCGGCAACATAGAACTCAACGAGCACCCTCATGAAAAGGGCTACACACCTTGGTTGTGAAGCCGCTCAATGTAGGAAAGGGCTATGCCATTGTGATGAATGAAAGCCGCCATAAGGAATATGTTTTTTGTTAGAAAAATCAAAGAAGTGTTGAATTGAATCATAATAAAAAAAATAAATAAAAAAAAATAAAAAAAAAAAAAAATCTTTGATTCAAGCCTAAATAAAAAATAAAAAAAACGACTTATGGAGTATAGTTGAATAATCAAATGAGCTCGGGTTGACAATAGAAATGGGTTGACGAGCCACATGTACACACGCTCACATTTTGAAATCTATCTCTTTATAAGCATAATTTCGGATGATAACCGGTTTGACCTTTTTATGGAAAGGCCTAAGATGAATAGATGTTGATATTGTTTGCATGCTTGATTATCAAACTACTTCTTTTCATATACTTGAAGCAAAATCTTCACACACTCACTTTTGCTTAATTAGTATTTTGATACTTCAGCAATTTTCGATGACATATGAGAGTGATTGAAAATCTTGATGTAACTCTCTTAGATATGTAAAGCTTATTTGCAAATCTAAAAATTGCTTGTGATGTGATTGTGTGGTGATTTTTGTGAACATTTGTCTATCTTGATTTTAGATGAGGCACTTGTCAAGGGGGAGCATAATATGCTAAATTCTTGTTCTCTTTTATGACATGTTCACATGTTCTTCAAGGTTGTTGTTTGTTGGCATTATTCTTATTTTTGATAAATCATGAAGATGCTATGATAAATTCTTATATGCATGATGACTTGTTGAATATAATGTTTTGCCTCTGTATATGTTTATTGGTTACTAATTTGTTTCTATGTTTCCTCTCACTTTTTGTTTTTATGTTTTTGTGTTATAAGATCATGGGTAAGGCGAAGAAGGTTGGTGGTAACACTTCTCTATTCCCGTTGACAAGTCTAAATCTTCACTTTCTTCCAAGGTTTCCAAAGCAAAAAATGTGAAGGATTTGGGAATATTTGGTAGCAAGAAGATCATTCAAGAAAGAGGTATAGATTTGAACTCTTGTGATGGTTCTTATGTTTATAAGGTGCTTATGGATAGAAAATGGGGTCCTTGGATTGACATGTTAGGAGTTTCTAATGAGACCATGGTTAGAGAATTTTATCATGTTTACAAAGGAAGTTCTACCGTGATTAGTGCCATTTTAGACATAAGGAAAGTTGTCTTTAAGTTTGTGCTAGGAAGGTGAATGAATTTCTAGACTTACCCGATGACATTGAATCGGAAGTCCTTGATGTTGATATCTTGGAAAACCTTGATTTAATGGGTAAAACTCTATGTGATGATATTAATTTTGTGTGGGGGAAACATGCTTATATTAAACAAGGTGAGTTAACAAAAATTAGTGCATTTTGACATTTATTTGTGTGCTCCAACCTTGTTGGCTCTACTAATGCTTCGGAGCTTAATAGAGACAAAATCAAGATTGTATATGCCTTGGTGACTAACAAACCTATAAATCTTGGTGAATTGCTTGTGAAACAAATTGAGATTGCGGCTTGTACTAGTCGTTTGGATAAGAAATTGGCATTTCCGGGATTTATAACTCAATTATGCTTAGCTAAAGAAGTGAGGAATCTTGATGATGATGTTATGCTTCCTCCCTTAGAGAAGTTGAGTGAGAAACGTGTGGCAACCATGTCATACAAGGACAAGGGAAAGTCTAGTGATGTGTTTAGGCTTTTTGGTGAATCTCTTGATTCTAGCCATGTCCCTAGCTCACCCGCTCTTCCTAGTTGGGCTTTAAAATTGAGGAATGAGGTTAAAGAGTCACGTAGGTTGATTGAGGCGTCACAAAGGAAGATTGAAGACATTAGTCCCAAGTTTGTTGTTCAAGATGAAAGGATCAAAAAGTTGGAAGGAAAATCAACTACAACAAAGCAATATGTGAGATCCTCACACCGCACTACTTTCATTGGTGGCACAAGTGGCTAGAGAGTTCCTTGAGGTATATTTTCTTACTCTTTCCCTTTGGCTTCATATCATGTCAAAAAGGGGGAGAAATATAAGAGATGTGGGAGATATCTAGCATGCTTAGTCTCATTTTATTTCTTTTTGTTTTAGTATATTTGGTATCAAGTTTGAACTTTATGGCATGTAATATTTTTTTGTTGAATCTTGGCTAAGAATGCTTTGTTGGATAGTATGTATTAAGGGGGAGCATACATGATCCATTTGAACTTAAATGTTTTTATTTTCTTGCCTAAGATTGTATATTGCCATATGTGTTGTCTCTTATATTCTTGTGCTTTCAAGTTTATTTTAGGTGATATCAAGAGAAGACCAAGATGAAGTTCAAGACTTGTTGTTTTAATTTGTGTCCATATGTGTAACTCATTGTACTCATTGTGACCAAATTTTCTTTGTAATTGTTTTAGTATATGTTTAGGGGTTTTGTCATGGAATTTGCCAAAGAGGGAGATTGTTAGGTTTATAGTTTGTGTTGGCATAAATTCCATATCAAAATGTTTTCTCTTGTAATGTTTAGTGGTTCATATTTGAAGATTTAAGAAGACGAAGAATGTCTCAACCACAATTCTTGCAAGAAGCCGACATTAAAGAGATATGTGCATCATTGATCATCAAAGGTAATATAAGACCTCATATCTCTTACAAGGCTAGGCACACACACACACCACACCACACACACACACACACACACATACACACACATGGAATCCTTGTGTGTTCCTTCATGGTTAAACATCATTGATATAACACATTCACATACTTGATAATATATGCTCATGCATTTATACTATCGTGAAAAACTTTGCTTATTGCATGTTCTAGGACTATGTCTAGGAAATAGCATATGTGTGTGTCTTTGTGCTTGTATGTTTCCGTATTTTTGTATTTGGACTTGAATATGTTCTATTATGATTCCTTATTAAGTTCCGGTCGTTTCGGTTACTCATTTTTTTTAACCTTTAATTTGCTTGGGGTTTCTTCTTTATATGTATGTTTATGTTTGGTAAAAGCTATTAAGAAAGATAGCTTCATAATCATTCTAATTGAAAGTCAATTTATAGACAAATGTGGACTAGTTTCTATGATTCTAGGTTTTTCACATGTTTGTGAGTTGTATTGTGATTAGAATGGCATCTTAGGTTGTTTATGACTTGATTGAATCAATTTTGTGATAAATGACCTTGAGATTTGATTTGATCATTTGATTGATGAAATCTAGGATTATTGAATTTGTTTGTGTTTTAGAGCAATCTAGGATTTGATTGATTTATATCTTGAATCCTTGCTCTATATTTTTGGCTAGACTATTGATTGATTAAATCTCATATATCTAGCATTTTATTGTATGTTGATTTCATCTTGAACTTGTACTTCATGAATATATTTGATTCAAGTGTTGTATGTGTGAATGAGACTTTGAGCTTATGTGTTTGATGTTACACATGCTTTAGGTTTTATTCTTGTATTTTGCATCTAGACTTTATTACTTGTGATATCATATGTTTAGGCCTATTTGTACCATAAAATGTATTGATCACATGTTCTATGTTTGAAAAGTCCTAGAGGCGTGTTCAATATTAATCTAGGGGGGGGGGGAATAGATTTTAGCTATTATTACCCAATTTTCGCATACAAGTCAATATTACGAAAATGCTCCTACTAGTAAAAAATACAAGCAAGTGTAATATAGTGCAGAATTAAAAATGACACTTGATGTATACGTGGAAACCCAACCACTGGGAAAAACCACGGGCTGTATAGTGCGCCACACTCGGAACTCGAAATCACTAATTGAAATGAAGTTTACAACCTATGTAGACCTTTTCTAACAATCCGGTCTGTAACCCCTCACTTCTACCCAGCGGGCCTTTATTACCAACCCTATTCCAATTTGCTTGAGGCCTAAGCAATCTTAGCCTCAAGTCTTAATTCTCTAAGAAGAGATTATGCAACCTATGTGAATATTTATGAATATTCAAATAACAAACAAGGCTAGGGAACCTTAGATGCTTATCTAGGATGATGATATAATCAATTAAAATCAATCCTAAATATCAAGTGCTAAATGACATGTCATAATAGCTTAGATAAACATAGATTATAAAAACCTAGAAATCTATCACAATACAACACTCAATCAATTCATCACAATCAATTCTCTATTCTTGTATTTAGCATATGATCTAAAAACATACAAGTAATTAAAGAGAAGTCTTAATATGAAAAACACTAAAATTAGATGAAGTTAGTGAAAATCATACCAAGGAAGATGTGATGATGCAAAACCATTCATGGATGCATCCTATATGATCATGGATGATCCTAGATGAACTTTGATGAACAAGGAATGACTTTGAGTGAATAAAGAAGAGTTCTTGTGAATTTTTTCTCTTGAAATATGTTCTAAGGGAAAAATATGATTTTTGGACTCTTAAAAACGACCTAAAATGAAAGAGGCATATATATAGGGTCTCATGATGAAGTGGAGTCGTTTTGAAAAAATGAACCCTGTTTTTACCTTGGGCGCTGTATGTACAGCGCCTTTGTACAGCGACCGTACAATGACCGATTAAAATCGATCAGGTCTGTATAGTGCTAAACCTCAATTCCCATCAGGTATCAGGTGGGCGCTCTACGTACAGCGCTTCTGTACAGCGACCGTACAGCGCCTACCTACTGGAAATGCTCGCGACAACGCATCAGCTCAATATTTGAGCGCTCCGAAACATGACCAAACGACATCGAAACCTTTCATATGATATATCGTTGGAAAGGTATGGAAGTATACTTTCTACTCCAATTATGGAATGACATTTAAATGTCTATAGAAAAAGTTATGGTCAATAGAGTGACCAAAGGTCAGATTCGGATCACAGCAGTGATGCCCTGTTTTAGTGGTCACTTTGGAAATTTCAAAACCAATCCAAACGGTCATGAAATATTACGAATATACCGTTGGAAAGGTATGGGTGTCTAGTTTTCCAGAATTTTACAAAACTCAATTTCAATCTTTTTATAAAAAGTTATGGTCATAAAACCATACAAAGGTCAGTTTTGAAAAACATATAAATTATTGAAATTCAATCTTTTGAAACTAGGCACTTTACTCCAAACAACCAAACCAAAAACTACCACTTATCCAAGAGAAGAATGAGACCTTCTCAAGTGGTCAACCGTCGCGCTAAGACATGCACACCATCGTGCAAGCGCGGACGTTTCCGATCAATATCAGGAAACGAATTACAAGACACATACACACACAACAAGATATATCAATAAGGTGCTAGTGTGTAATGTGACATGTGAAGAGTATGCACACAAATGCAAGTATGCTAAGTGTGTGTGTGCAATCTAAATCTCTTCAATGAAAACTAAGCACTAGAGATATACCTTTGGAGTGCTTGTCAACCTTGAGGACTTGAGAGGGTCTTTGAGCTTGATCATGAATCACTAAGCTACCCTTACATATAATCCCCAACACGTGGTTTGTCCACGAAATAAGCCAATCAAGATATGGGAATCCTTACAATCTCCCCCTTTGGCTATTTCGTGACAAAACCACCACTCACATTGATTCCTCACAAAAATTAGAAACTACGGGTCAATAATGATTTTCTACTTTACAAAGAGATATTTTTTCTTAAAAAAATCTTGAAGTCTTCGATCTCTTGTAGAACAATCAATCCCTGAAAGCAAAGTTTCTAAACTTTCCAATACAAGAAAAGTGAGATGAATCAAGTGAGAATAAAAAACAAGCATTTGCATTCTAAGAATTTAAGTACAACTACAACATCATGCAATAACTGTGAATGCAATGCTCCCCCTCAATGTGTTGTCTCCCCAACATGCACAATTGCCACCACAATTTGCAACTCCCCTTACCACCAATCTACCCCCCTTTTTGTCATGATATAGGCAAAGGAGTAGTCCCCAACGGGTCACTTAGCAAAGAGAGATGATAGCATTCAAGTCATTTGCATAATCATTAAATGCACTTTATGCAACTCTATCAAATGGAGAGAAACAAGGAGATTTATTTTGATAAAATGTGTGAATCAAAAATGCTTTGCATACAAGACATGTAGCATTCAAGTCCAAAATACAATGGTATTTGGCAAAGCAAATGACAAAGGTTTCTAATAAGAATTCAAACCAATTTCACCAATGTCATAAGAGAAGCAAGGATATAGAGTTTTCATTGATTTTAATTTATGAGCAACTATATCCATCTTTATAAGTCAAACATGTCATGAGCAACTTTGCACCCTTTGATTTTTCCGGGAATAAAACCCGTATGATAGTAGACATGTTCAACCAATAAAGAAAGAGAGACAATTTGGAATATTAATTCCTTTGAACGGATGCAAGATCCTTTATTCATTTTGAGTCTCATAAGCTTTTTCACACAAGATTTGCATTTAAAAATTGCAATCATCAATTCATGCTTTTTCATTTGAGCATGTCATATGAATTTCATGCTTTTCAATATTCATTAGCATGTCATTAAGAATCATCATGTCATGGAGGTAACTATAGGTCATTCAAATCATACTTCCTATGTAAATCTCCTAGTCCAAAAATGCATGTTTGAACATAAATATGACATGGATTGTACAAGCAAGGTTCACACTTATTGAATTGAAAACATATATACATATGTGCAACCAAGCTTACTCAAGCAATCAACAAAGAAGCATAAGATTTTTCAAATGTTTGCATGCAACAAGTATGCAATTAGCTCTCTTTGCTTGAGTTCCCCATATGGGGTCATCACCAACCTTCATCAATGAAGGTCATGAGGTCTTATAGACCTCCCAAGTCCATTTGACTTGGATGAACCTATTTGAGACTTGTTAGTCTCGTAGCAAGCGGGTTCATTTTTCTTATCCACATAGATATGACTTTTTTCTTCCTAGTGGACAATGGTTCAAGAGTTCTAGAAGTAATAGGATCATGAATATGAATATTTTCCTTCCTATTAGCATGCATTCTAGCTCTTGTCATTCTCTTTTCAATCATGCTTTTGATTCTACATAATTTAATGAAATGAAAGCAATTTGGTCTTATGTGACCATTAATACCACAAAAGTGACATGTAGGGATAAATTTAGAATTCATACCATGTCCTTGTGCATGCATAGGAGCCTTCCCATGACTTTGTGGTTGAGCGGTTCTTGCTTGCTTCCTTGATCCATTTTGCATGATTGGCATTCCCTTGATGAATATGAGCTTGAGGGAAGTTTGGTTGAGGAACTTTTTGAGCTTGAGGTTGTCTCCTTGGAGCTTCCTTCACTTGTGCACTTTTTGAACATTGTCCTAGATCAATTTTCTTCCTAGGAGTGTGCACCGGCGAGGCTTCTATCTTGCCCAAACTCTTGACAAAGATGGTCTTGGTTGGAGTAGTGATCTCCTTGCTTTCTTCATACCCAATACCTCTCTTGTCACAAGGGTTCTTTCCACTACCAAGAATGTGGTCAAGTTTCTTGGTGCTAGTAGTCATCCTAGACAATGACTCTATAGCTTCATCAAGCTCTCTTTCAACCCTTCTTCATTCCTCTTAGACAAAGCTAGCTCATCTCTTAGCTTGTCTTCAATCTTCTTGGATGCCTCCACTTGATTACTTAAGTGGTCATTGTGTGTTGAAAGTTCTAGATTTTCATCCTCTAAAATCTTCAATTTTCTATTGTTCTTCTTCAATGAACTTTCACACTTGACTATAAAGTCATTTACATCCATTTTCTCTACACTTCCATTTGTAGAGTTAGATGAGGAGTCATCTTCACTTGAGTTATCTCCTCCACTCTCTTTCTCACTAATGGAGTCATTTCCCCCATTAAGACCTTCACCATGGTCTCTTGAGTCAATGAGAGCCATATCCCAATGAGTAGCTACACTTATCTTCTCTAGAGCTACTTCTTCATCTTTTCTTCTATGGGATCACTAGTCAAGTCATTCTTACCAACAACTTTGTCATCTACACAAGTGGCTCCAAAAGCCGTGTAGTTGATGGTAAGCTCATCATCACTTGATGACTTGTCTCCCTTTCCGGAGTCATCACTTTCACTCCAAGTGGTGGCCATCACTTTTGCCATCTTGTTCTTCAAGTTCCCACAATCGGGTGAGATGTGACCTATACCACCACACTCATAACATTGGACCCCTTTCTTCTCACTATGCTCTTGCCTAGGCTCAAAACTCTTGAAGGGAGCTTTTTTTTAAGTCTTGGCCTTTGGATCCAAAGCCTTTCTTCTCGAACTTGACGAATTTCTTGAATCTTCTAAGCAACAATGCCACGTCTTCGTCCGAGCTACCTTTTCCTCCTTCTCAACCTTGGAAGCTTTCAAAGCAATTCCTTTTTGCTTTTTAGGAGGTGAAATACTAGGAGCCTTCCTAGATTCATAGGCGAGGAGTCTTCCAATCACCTCGCTCGGCTTCATATCCTTATATGTACTATTCTCCTCTAAAGCCGTCACTTTTGATTCGAACCTAGCGGGGAGAGACCTCATAATTTTCTGCTTAACTCTCCTATCCGAATAAGGATCACCGAGTTGATGGCTTTGATTCACAATATCCATCAACTTGACTTCAAAGTCATTGAAGCACTCATCCTCCTCCATCTTAAGCAACTCAAATTGCGTTTGAAGGACTTGTAGCTTCGAATCCTTGACGACGTCGGTTCCTTCGTGTGCAACCTCTAGGATATCCCATGCCTCCTTGGCTATCTTAGTGTTCTGAATCAGTTTGTACTGATTTTCATCCACTGCACATAGAAGAGCATGCCATGCCTTCCTATTTCCATTTTGAAGTCTCAAACTCTTCAGGTGACCACTGGGCCTTTGGCTTGAGTACTTCTTCTCCACCACTCGTGGGAGTCATCATAGGAGGTGCATACCCATCTTCAATTGCCATCCATGCCCTATCATGGATTTGGCACACATATGCCTCCATCTTGCCTTTCCATGAGGCATAATTCACACCGGTGAGGAGAGGAGGCCGTGTGCTTGAAGCACCCTCATGGTTGCCACCGTATCCACTCATTGTATCAAATGAATGAATGAAATGTATGCAAAATGTATGAATGAGCAAAAATCAAACAAATGCACAACACACCTAAAATGAGCTAGGATCACCTATGTATGTCTAGGAACCCGCTCTGATACCAATTGAAAGTCCTACTTTAAACTAGTGTGTTATCAATTATATTAATCTAGAGGGGGGGGGGGGGGGGGGGGGTTGAATAGATTTTAGCTATTATTACCCAATTTTCGCATACAAGTCAATATTACGAAAATGCCCCTACTAGACAAAAATACAAGCAAGTGTAATATAGTGCGGAATTAAAAATGACACTTGATGTATACGTGGAAACCCAACCACTGGGAAAAACCACGGGCTGTATAGTGCGCCACACTCGGAACTCGAAATCACTAATTGAAATGAAGTTTACAACCTATGTAGACCTCGTCTAACAATCCGGTCTGTAACCCCTCACTTCTACCCAGCAGGCCTTTATTAGCAACCCTATTCCAATTTGCTTGAGGCCTAAGCAATCTTAGCCTCAAGTCTTAATTCTCTAAGAAGAGATTATGCAACCTATGTGAATATTTATGAATATTCAAATAACAAACAAGGCTAGGGAACCTTAGATGCTTATCTAGGATGATGATATAATCAATTAAAATCAATCCTAAATATCAAGTGCTAAATGACATGTCATAATAGCTTAGATAAACATAGATTATAAAAACCTAGAAATCTATCACAATACAACACTCAATCAATTCATCACAATCAATTCTCTATTCTTGTATTTATCATATGATCTAAAAACATACAAGTAATTAAAGAGAAGTCTTAATATGAAAAACACTAAAATTAGATGAAGTTAGTGAAAAACATACCAAGGAAGATGTGATGATGCAAAACCATGCATGGATGCATCCTATATGATCATGGATGATCCTAGATGAACTTTGATGAACAAGGAATGACTTTGAGTGAATAAAGAAGAGTTCTTGTGAATTTTTTCTCTTGAAATATGTTCTAAGGGAAAAATATGATTTTGGACTCTTGAAAACGACCTAAAATGAAAGAGGCATATATATAGGGTCTCATGATGAAGTGGAGTCGTTTTGAAAAAATGAACCCTGTTTTTGCCTTAGGCGCTGTACGTACAGCGCCTTTGTACAGCGACCGTACAGCGACCGATTAAAATCGATCAGGTCTGTATAGTGCTAAACCTCAATTCCCATCAGGTATCAGGTGGGCGCTCTACGTACAGCGCTTCTGTACAGCGACCGTACAGCGCCTACCTACTGGAAATGCTCGCGACAGCGCATCAGCTCAATATTTGAGCGCTCCGAAACATGACCAAACGACATCGAAACCTTTCATATGATATATCATTGGAAAGGTATGGAAGTCTACTTTCTACTCCAATTATGGAATGACATTTCGATGTCTATAGAAAAAGTTATGGTCAATAGAGTGACCAAAGGTCAGATTTGGATCACAGCAGTGATGCCCTGTTTTAGTGGTCACTTTGGAAATTTCAAAACCAATCCAAACGGTAATGAAATATTACGAATAATATACCGTTGGAAAGGCATGGGTGTCTAGTTTTCCCAGAATGTTACAAAACTCAATTTCAATCTTTTTATAAAAAAGTTATGGTCATAAAACCATACAAAGGTCAGTTTTGAAAAACATATAAATTATTGAAATTCAATCTTTTGAAACTAGGCACTTTACTCCAAACAACCAAACCAAAAACTACCACTTATCCAAGAGAAGAATGAGACCTTCTCAAGTGGTCAACCGTCGCGCTAAGACATGCACACCATTGTGCAAGCGCGGACGTTTCCGATCAATATCAGGAAACGAATTACAAGACACATACACACACAACAAGATATATCAATAAGGTGCTAGTGTGTAATGTGACATGTGAAGAGTATGCACACAAATGCAAGTATGCTAAGTGTGTGTGTGCAATCTAAATCTCTTCAATGAAAACTAAGCACTAGAGATATACCTTTGGAGTGCTTGTCAACCTTGAGGACATGAGAGGGTCTTTGAGCTTGATCATGAATCACTAAGCTACCCTTACATATAATCCCCAACACGTGGTTTGTCCACGAAATAAGCCAATCAAGATATGGGAATCCTTACAATCTTGAGTGTGTAAATCCTTTTTCACATAGTGGATTGCTTCACTGGTGGTTGTGGTATCAACCCGTGGTTGTTTCCTCATTGAGGTTTTACCACGTTAAAATCATTGTGTTCAATTTTGCTTTACTTTCTTTATCTTCCATATATTACATTGTTTGCACATCTTGTAAATTGATTAACTCTTGTCTTAGTGAAATCAATTCATTTGCTAAATCTTATCAAGTGTGCATTTTGCCTTGTAATTTTCCGCATTATTTTTAATTGGAAGAATTTGGAGCCTATACCTATTCACCCCCCCCCCCCCCCCCCCCCCCCCCTCCTCTAGGTATATTTCACTACTACATTAAGGGAAATTTCACACCTTTTTCTCCACAAAACCATTTATGGAGTTAGAAGAGGAATCACTTTCTTCTCCACTTGAGTCATTTTCTTCTTGACTCATTTCCGCTTTCTCGCTAGCACTTTTGCTTTTATGGGAGGAGGCAAAAGCTAGGAGATTAGCCATGAGCTCTTCATCATCCGAAGACTCATCTCCCTCATAGGAGTCATCACTACTTCCACTCCAAGTGGCGGCCATCACTTTTCCCTTTTTCTTCTCATTGTGATTTGCACATTCGGGGGCAAAGTGACCTATGCCACCACACTCGAAACATCGGACCCCTTTCCTTTCGGTCCTTTCTTGCCTAGGTTCAAACTTCTTGAAAGAGCCATTTTTCTTCAAATCTTGACCTTTTGATCCAAAGCCCTTTCTTCTAAACTTCATAACCTTGTTGAACCTTTTTACAAACAAGGCAAGGTCTTCATCCGAGTCAATCTTCTTTGCCTCCTTTTCATCATTGGAGGTCTTCAAAGCAATTCTTTTTTGCTTTTTAGGAGGTGTGGAGATAGGACCTTTCCTAGACTCATAAGCTAGAAGTCTCCCAATCACCTCACTCGGCTTCATATCCTTATAACCACTATTTTCTTCTAAAGCCGTTACCTTCGATTCGAACCTATCGGGGAGAGATCTCATAATCTTTTGCTTGATTCTCCTATCCGAATATGGATCACCAAGTTGATGACTTTGGTTGACTATGTCCATCAACTTGATCTCGAAGTTGTTGAAGCACTCATTCTCCTCCATCTTAAGCATCTCGAATTGAGTTTGGAGGACTTGAAGCTTAGAGTCCTTCACCACTTCGGTTCCCTCATGTGCAATCTCTAGGATGTCCCATGCCTCCTTAGTTATCCTAGTATTTTGAATCAATTTGCATTGATTTTTGTCCATAGCACATAAAATGGCATGCATTGCCTTCGTATTCCACTTTGAAGCCTCAAACTCTTGCGCGTTCCATTGCGCCTTAGGCTTCAACACTTCTTCTCCTCCACCACCGGGAGTCATCATGGGTAGATCATATCCGTCTTCCACCGCCATCCATGCACGGTCGTGAATTTGGCATATGTAGGATTCCATCTTCCCTTTCCATTGGGAATAGTTCAATCCGGTAAGAAGTGGAGGCCTTGTGCTAGAAGCACCTTCGTTGCCACCACCATTTCCACCGTTTCCACTCATAGTGTTTATGAATGAATGAAATGAATGCAAATGTATGAGTGATCAAAAATCACACAAAATGCAAAACACACAAATTGCAAAACACACCAAAATAAGCAAGGATCACCTATGTATGTCTAGGAACCCGCTCTGATACCAATTGAAACAAATTATAGCACGGTGTGTATGAAACTATCTAAAGGGGGGGGGGGGGGGGGGTGAATAGATTTTAAACTTATTACCCAATTTTTCGTATTAAGTCAAAATTACAAAATTACCCCTAAATAGATAAAGCAATAAATCAAGTATAAAATGCGGAAATTAAACTTATACCGGGATTAGGTAGTGGTAGTGAGTTATACCGGGATTAGGTTGTATTCACCTTACCATTAGTGGATTCGAGGTTCGTGTGTGGTGAACATAACAGCCCGTGGTTTTTCCCAATTTAGGTTTCCACGTAAAAATCAAGTGTTATTTAATTTCCACACTTTACACTTGATTTATTGCTTTATCTAGTTTAGGGTATTTTCGTAATATTGACTAAACATGAAAATTGGGTAATAACGATTAATATCTATCCCCCCCCCCCCCTCTAGATAGTTTTATACACACCGTGCATTATTAGTTTCAAACCCTAAACATCTTCCCACCAAAATACCTAACCGATTAAGGAATAAGGGTCAAGGTGGGATTGGTTGGTTGCAAATCAAGGTTTAGATTAGTGTGGTTGATATACCCTCCATTAATCTATCATAATCACTAAGTTCCCTAACCAATTAAGGGTGTCAATCCAAGATTGATTTCACAACAATTTATCCCACACAAGAGTATGATCTACTAGTGATATACAATGCAAATCATATAATGAATAAGATTTAGATATTAAGTAAATAGAACATAAATAGAGATTCAATACAAAAGCTTAAGCAAATACCCACAACCAAATGTTCCTCACATCTATCCCCTAGATTAGGGGTTTAGTTACACATAGTTACAATCTAATATAAAGAAAGTAAAAGATAAGGAAATCACCTTTGGGCCTCCTTCTTTAATGCTTACTCCTTCCTTTCCTTAGATGCTCCTAGTGCAAAGAGTGGTAGAAGAGGAAGTGTCTAGATAGGTGGGTGTCTAATGGTGAGTGACAAAGGTATTAGGATGTAGAGAATGGGAAGAGAGGAATGGTTGGGTGAAATAATCAAGATTTAGTGTTGAGTTTTTGGGTGGAAAAGGTAGTTCAAAATTAGAGATGGAGGAAGTTAAAAGTGGGAAAAATGAAAGAGAATGCTAGGTCTAAACTCAGTAATTTCGTGCTTGGAAAAATGCTTGGATGCCTATTCAACTTGGAAGATAAGAATTATATATAGTGGCTCTTGGAATTGTACTGATAACCGTCAGAAATGCCTATGTTGCAAGGTGTCGTGATGCGTTGTCGCTGTGGTGACATCACCGTGGCAAACGGTTATAGATTCTTCGATTCAATTGTCACGATGAATTTGATCTTTTTAGCAGCGAACCTCACAGCGACACTAGAAAAGGCGACAAGAAGGTCTAGGAATTTGAGAGTGGTCGCCTTATAGTCTCATAGCAACACTTCACAGCGACACTACACCTGATGGATTTCCTTAATTTAATCCTCTATATCGCGGTGCGGTCAAAAGGCAACATCTCACCGCAGTGCCATACCTGATTGATTTTTAGTATTTAAATGTCTCTGTCACCACCGCGACAATACCACGGCAACATATCTTCATGCAATTTGCCTTCTGTCGCCGTGTACCACAGTGACACCTTCAAAAGGTGACAATGCCCTGTTTCACCACTTTGTGCACATTTTGCACCAAACTCCTCTTCTTCTTCACAAATGCCCTTAAGGCCTAAATAAACCTGAAACACTCGATTAACGACATTAAATATGGGGAAATGCCCGAGAAACAAGCATAAAGAGTCAGGGATGAGGGCCAAAATCATACCAATTTTGGTTCGATCAATGCATATCAAGATAAAAAAAAAAAAGCAATACTGTTTTATTGATAAATGATATACAATTTGATTGATACAATGAGGGTTTATGGGGGTTTAGGTATGGAGTTTCAGACACAATAGGCGATGGCAATCTCGGGCTAGTCGATAAGTGGAAAAACTGTCATAAAAAATCGATCCCCTCTCTTTTCAAAGTCTTGTAAATTTTATATGTCCCTTTTCTTGCTACTTACTCTGTTAATTAGTCAATCAATTTAACAATCAAAGGGACGTTGATGGTGGCTTCATTTAGGCTCGAGAATAATCCCAAATCAAGTAATTTGTTTCCCTTCTTGGTGAAATTGATAGAGTTGACTAATCCCATTTTAAATGGAGTTTACAGATGGCGGGAAAAGTCAACTTTCCTTATGTTCAAATGCTAGTGCTAACTATCCTTCTTGTAGCATGGTCATTGTCCCTTGGTGCACCGGTCCTTCCTTCCTTGATAGCCTTCTCATTTGATGTATTAAAAATTCCTTTGTTTTCCATGATCCCTGCTACCTGGTAGACCGGTTCTAGGAGGAATCGCGGTATCGGGGTAATATGCATGTCATTAGGACATGGTACTAGTATTCCTTGGGCGTCAAGAAACTTGGATGGTGTGGTAGCGGGGTCCTCTAGACCCTGACTTTAATGTTTCCTAGTACACTAGGGTCTGGGTGACCCCGATATTGATCCTGATTCATAGATGGCATATCTGGGTATACTGGTCTTGGCTTCTTCTTGGGGCAACTTGATGCTTCCTATAGTGTCCTTCTACTTTACATGGTTTTGGCAAGGATAAATTCTTCTTTGGACCCCCTACCTTTTTAGGTGGTTAACACACTCCAATAAGGGAAACAAACATATCTTCAAAGATACTAGAGTCCCAGTCAAGTAACAAATTAACAGCACATCGAAGCCAATTAGGAAAGAGTCCAAAGCGGCATACTCTACCGGTATCTGAACGAGATACTAATTAACGAACTGTTGACGGTGATTTTTGATGGTCACCAAGTCAATGATCTATTTTCGAATTGCTACAGTTTATGAACGAGAACGATTTTAAATTAAGAAGAAATAACAAGCGATTACGTGGTAAAACTCCAATGGTTGGAGAAACATCCACGGATTGTTGCCTTAGCAACGAAGCCAAATTCACTATCAAGAATGGTTACAAGAATATTACACTTTAATCTCTCTCTCTCTCTCTGTTTTTTCACGTACCCCCTGTTTGTGCATAGAGGGGGTATCACGGCCCACGCCCCTCTGTTTTCCCGCTTTTTCTGCAGCCTCTCCTAGGGTTTTGGTATTTTTGAAATCGAGACGTCACCTATATATTCCGGCTTCGCTTTTACCTTTCCATTTTTATCTCTTCTTCCACTATCTTCGCGTGTTCTTCGAGAGAAACTTGCCTGTGTCTCTTGCTTCTCTGTGTATTTTGTTTTGTTCCCCAACTTGTCTTCCTAACCCTGCTTCTCTAAGATTATCTGCTTCAACCCCCAGACTTTTTCTTGAAGACCCTTCTTCTGCAATCTGCATCGTCTTCGTTTTTCGCTACACCAAGGTTAGTTCTTATGGATTCTGCAGCTAGGTACCGTCTTTTTACTGTTTGTATGATTGCTATTGAACAAAATGATGCTCTCACCGCGTCGGTTGTTCACAGGTTGCTAGAAGAACCTCCTTTCGATCAACCGCGTTTTACTGACGCCGACGTGTCTGGACTTTTTCGTGAGGGGCCTTCTACTTCTGAAGTTCCTCCTGTTTCAGAAGTTCCCTCTGCTTCTTCGAGTTCATCACCGCCTGACTCATATCAGCCCGAAGCTCGGTCAGATTCTTCTTTTGCTTGTGTTGATAACTCAAGTGAAGATGACTCCTCATCTAACTCTACAAATGGAAGTGTAGAGAAAATGGATGTAAATGACTTCATAGTCAAGTGTGAAAGTTCATTGAAGAAGAACAATAGAAAATTGAAGATTTTAGAGGATGAAAATCTTGAACTTTCAACACACAATGACCACTTAAGTAATCAAGTGGAAGCATCCAAGAAGATTGAAGACAAGCTAAGGGATGAGCTAGCTATGTCTAAGAGGAATGAAGAAGGGTTGAAAAGAGAGCTTGATGAAGCTATAAAGTCATTGACTAGGATGACTACAAGCACCAATAAACTTGACCACATTCTTGGTGGTGGAAAGAACCCTTGTGACAAGAGAGGTATTGGGTGTGAAGAAAGCAAGGAGATCACTACTCCAACCAAGACCGTCTTTGTCAAGAGTTTGGGCAAGATAGAAGCCTCGCCGGTGCACACTCCTAGGAAGAAAATTGATCTAGGACAATGTTCAAAAAATGCACAAGTGAAGGAAGCTCCAAGGAGACAACCTCAAGCTCAAAAAGTTCCTCAACCAAACTTCCCTCAAGCTCACATTCATTAAGGGAAGAGGCCAATCATGCAAAATGGATCAAGGAAGCAAGCAAGAAACGTTCAACCACAAAGTCATGGGATGGCTCCTATGCATGCACAAGGACATGGTATGAATTCTAAATTTATCCCTACATGTCACTTTTGTGGTATTAATGGTCACATAAGACCAAATTGCTTTCATTTCATTAAATTATGTAGAATCAAAAGCATGATTGAAAAGAGAATGACAAGAGCTAGAATGCATGCTAATAGGAAGGAAAACATTCATATTCATGATCCTATTAATTCTAGAACTCTTGAACTCTTAACCACTTGGAAGAAAAAAGTTATATCTATGTGGGTAAGGAAAAATGAACCCGCTTGCTATGAGACTAACAAGTCTCAAATAGGTTCATCCAAGTCAAATGGACTTGGGAGGTCCATAGGACCTCATGGCCTTCATTAATGAAGGATGATGATGACCCCATATGGGGAACTCAAGCAAAGAGAGCTAATTGCATACTTGTTGCATGCAAACATTTGAAAAATCTTATGCTTCTTTGTTGATTGCTTGAGTAAGCTTGGTTGCACATATGTATATATGTTTTAAATTCAATAAGTGTGAACTTTGCTTATCTACAATCCATGTCATATTTATGTTCAAACATGCATTTTTGGACTAGGAGATTAACATAGGAAGTATGATTTGAATGACCTATAGTTACCTCCATGACATGATGATTCTTAATGACATGCTTTAAAATTGAAAAGCATGAGTTGTTTTTAACATGCTAATGAATATTGAAAAGCATGAAATTCATATGACATGCTCAAATGAAAAAGCATGAATTGATGATTGCAATTTTTAAATGCAAAACTTGTGTGAAAAAGCTTATGAGACTCAAAATGAATAAAGGATCTTGCATCCGTTCAAAGGAATTAATATTCCAAATTGTCTCTCTTTCTTTATTGGTTGAACATGTCTACTATCATACGGGTTTCATTCCCGGAAAAATCAAATAGGGTGCAAAGTTGCTCATGACATGTTTGACTTATAAAGATGGATAAAGTTGCTCATAAATTAAAATCAATGAAAACTCTATATCCTTGCTTCTCTTATGACATTGGTGAAATTGGTTTGAATTCTTATTAGAAACCTTTGTCATTTGCTTTGCCAAATACCATTGTATTTTGGACTTGAATGCTACATGTCTTGTATGCAAAGCATTTTTGATTCACACATTTTATCAAAACAAATCTCCTTGTTTCTCTCCATTTGATAGAGTTGCATAAAGTGCATTTAATGATTATGCAAATGACTTGAATGCTATCATCTCTCTTTGCTAAGTGACCCGGTTGGGGACTACTCCTTTGCCTATATCATGACAAAAAGGGGGAGTAGGATGTGGTAAGGGGAGGTGCAAATTGTTGTAGCAATTGTGCACATTGGGGAGAATATATATTGAGGGGGAGTAACCCTTTGAGGGGGAGCATTGCATACACAAACATTGCATGATGTTGTGCTAAATTTTTTTAATATGCAAATGCTTGTTTTAATCTCACTTGATTCATCTCACCTTTCTTGTTTTGGAAAGTTTAGAAACCTTGTTTCAGGGAATGATTGTTCTACAAGAGATTGAAGACTTCAAGATTTATTTTTTTATTTCTCTTTGTATTGTAGAAAATCTTCATTGACCCATAGGTTTATTTTTTTGTGAGGAATCAATGTGAGTGGTGGTTTTGTCACAAAATAGCCAAAGGGGGAGATTGTAAGCATTCCCATATTTTAATTGGCTTATTTCGTGGACAAACCACGTGTTGGGGATTATATGTAAGGGTAGATTAAGTGATTGATATTCAAGCTCAAGACCCTCTCATGTCCTCAAGGTTGATAAGCACCAAAGGTAAATTTCTATGTGCTTAATTTGCTTTGAAGAGATTAGTTGCACACACACACTCACATCTCATGCTTAATTCATTTTCTTGTATGTTGTGTATGTGTTGTTAGTTTGTGCATTCATGATCATATATCATCTCTTCTTGCATAAGTATTGATTGCATCTTGTGTCTTTAATGTCATACCATGTTAGGCTTTTAGGATGCATCATGTTTTACCTTTTTACCCTTGCATGTGCTTTTGGGTTCAAAGGAGTGGGCTCTGCTGTGCGCTGGACGTCAAGCGCCGGACCAGCGCAGCCCACCAGCGCACCATGAAAATGGTCTATGCGCTGGTGGTGCGCTGGACGTCCAGCGCAAGCTGACCAGCGCACAACGCACAATCAGGTGCGATTTTTCAAAACGACCTCACTCTACTAGAGTTGCCTATATAAAGTCTTCTATGATTTTAGGTCGTCCAAGAGAGTCAAAAATATCATATATTTTACTTAGAACATTTTTCAAGAGAAAAATCATTCAAAGAACTCTCCTTTAACCACTCAAATCAAATCCCTTTTGCATCATATTTCATATTGCATCTTCTATTACTATATAGAATGCATCCATGATTGGATTTGCATCATCACAACTTGCTTGGTAAGATTTTGATTAAGTTCATCTTATTTGATTATTTATATTATCAAGCTATTCTCTTTATTTTACTTGTATGTTTTGATCATATGATAAATACAAGATTAGAGAATTAATTGTGATGAATTGATTGAGTGTTGTATTTGTAGGGAAAAATAACAAAAGTAGTACACGCAGCGGAAGCGATACTAAAAATAAGATTTAGTGACTTTTAAAAAATTTTCCTTTATGAACCTTAAACCCTTTAATTAATTAAACATGCATATACAATAACAAAAAGTAGATTACCTTTTGTCGCGTGATCCGATTGACTTACGTCGATGGTAATCCGCAAGATCTTCAATCCTAGCACGAACGTGGATCACCTAGGAGCGTGGTCTCCCTTTTCTTTGAATTGCAAACCTGTGAATGGACAAAACAAAACTTTTCTTTTCTTTGTTAGTCACAAAACAATCAAAAAGAATGTCTAAGATTATTCCGGTCACTTTTGAGTTCTCAATCTAATGATCGAAACTCGCGTGAACCTAGATCAATATCGTATACACAAGCTTATTAATGATTAAGCAAGTAGTATACTATCAAAGAATAATCTAACACTCCTTTTTGTCTTAGTAGAATAAAAAACTCTCTATGAATGAAGAAGAAGAAGAAAAATATAATCTCATGAACACATGTGTGTGGTGGCCGAACCCTATAGCAAGAATAATATAGGGTGGCCGAATTTTGCTTCCTTTCTCCTTTAGGGTTGCCGAATTCTATGTAGTTGTGTATTAGGGTTGGCCGAATTTCATCATGTCACTTATATAGGGTGACCGAAATTCAACCCTAATTCTTTTCAACTTTTTAGACTTCAAACCCTAATCTAACTCATAGATATTTTATTCTATTCTTTTGACTAAATAAAAAGACTCCTTATTTGATTAAATAAATAAAATTAATTATTTATTTCCTTATCAAACAAGTCTTTTACTTTTAGGAAATATATTTCCTGATTAGAAAAGATTTGTTTCTTTAATTAAACAATTAATTAATAAATTAATTAATTCTTATTTAATTAAAACAAATGAAACAAAATAATATATTAGGTTAAAACTTTAACCTTGCCGCCCCACTTGAATAGAATTGGGCCTAATATTATTTTCTTATTTCATTTAATCCATTGGACTTTAAATAAAAAGCCCACATGTGAACCAGACCCATTCTTACTAAAAGAAACAAGCCCACATGTCTTTCATTAATATATTAATATAATTGAGCAGCCCATTACATAAATAATGTGCAAATTATATTCTTAATATATTAAATGCAATTCTAGATGGACCCTTAAATTGGTCCGGTAGAATATATCAAGTGATCCATGCAAGTCCGTGTGGATTGGGGATCTTGGCGGGCCATCTAAATTTAAGCTTCAATAGACATAACCTAATCACAATCAACAAATGATTCACTTAGGTCCGATCCATTAATTTTAACTCATTCCACTAAAGAGCTAAAACTGAACTCTTAAATAAAGATAGAAAAGGAAGATGCTCCTCATTCATACCCTAGACAATCATATTGGAGATAGTGTATCCTCGTGATTAATATCAGTAATCGCCAAGAGTTCATAGACCGCCTATAACTCTCCAAGTTACCATATTTACTCATATGACCACGTTTTGAACTTGGATATTTTGACTTGTCCAGAAGCCATGTTTTCAATAGACACTATCGAAAACTCAACGTTGAGATTTAATATCCAATTACCTCAAAACATCCATATGATGATATTATACTCTCATTTAATTAAATGGAGCCACGATGTCCATATCTATAAATGAAGTCCTCTATCGATTAACAAATGAATATCACCAAACTATCGAGGATAGACTATGCGATATAATCGTACTCATTGATAACTCAAATGATATCACTTGCAACCATAAGTCCATCATTTATCTCAGGATTAAGATAGACTCTCCGATTGTCCTGATAATGAAAAGACTTTTATCTACTGACGGTTCTAGATAAAGCTTTTCATTGTGATCCAGTTCAATGCACACAGTGCAATAGATCCTTTTGCTCGAAGACACTCCGATGATTTTAGACTTATCATATCTCATTTGATCCCACTCAAATGCTAGCAAAAGAATTCTACAACTTTAACAAGATAAAGGTGCCCAACCTTTAACTTAAGTTGTGAACATTATTCAAGACTAACTAAAGAATTGTGTCTACCACATACATATCCAGATGTACGAACAATTCTTCTTTTCCCATAGTCTTTAGACCTTATGATTATTTACTTTGACAATTATAATATTAAACTATAAATGCTATACCATTTGTTAAACCAGAAATCACTTTATTAATATGAAAAAGATTGTTAATTACAACATTACACTCTTGCTATTGAGCATAATCTTAACAATCTCCCACTTGCGTTATAGCAAATGTGTCATATCTCTCAAGCCCATGTTCTCTAGATGCCCATCGAAACTCTTCTGAGGTAGAGCCTTTGTGAAGGGATCCGCTAGATTTTCTGCTGACGCGATTTTGGTAATCGTCACGTCACCTCTTTGAACAATCTCCCTTAAAAGATGATACTTTCTTTCAATGTGTTTACCTCTCTTGTGACTTCTTGGTTCTTTCGAATTAGCCACTGCTCCACTGTTGGCACAGTAGATAGTGATCTGCTTATTCACACTAGGAACCACTTCCAAGTCAATCAAGAATTGGCGGAGCCAAACAGCCTCTTTGGCAGCTTCGCATGCAGCAACATACTCAGCTTCCATGGTGGAATCAGCAATACAAGATTGCTTGATACTCCTCCATATAACTGCTCCTCCTCCAATAGTAAACACAGCCCCTGATGTGGATTTTCTGGAGTCAGAATCTGATTGGAAATCAGAATCTGTATACCCAACGGGAACAAAATCCCCTCCAAAGTATACAAGCATATTATCTCTCGTTCTCTTAAGATACTTGAAAATATGCTTGACTGCCGTCCAGTGATCAGGTCCAGGTTTCGATTGAAACCTGCTAACTATGCCAACAGCAAAACAAATATCTGGTCTAGTACAGAGCATTGCATACATGAGACTTCCAACTGCCGAGGCATATGGAACTCTACTCATGAATTGCTCTTCATGCTCATTCTTAGGAACTTGTTCCTTAGAAAGCTTGATTCCATGTCTGAAAGGTAACATACCTTTCTTGGAATCCTGCATGGAAAACCTAGACAAGATCTTGTCTATGTATGAAGCTTGGGATAATGCAATCGTTCTATTCTTTCTATCCCTTATTACTTGGATACCTAGAATAAAACTTGCTTCTCCTAAGTCCTTCATATCAAATTGTTTTGCTAACCATTCTTTTACTGATGTCAATACACCTACATCGTTTCCAATGAGTAGTATATCATCAACATAAAGAATCAGGAAAACCAACTTGTCGCCTTTAATCCTTTTGTATACACAAGGTTCGTCAGGATTCTGAATAAATCCAAAACCTTTGACAGCTTGATCAAACCTTATGTTCCAGGATCTGGATGCTTGCTTTAATCCATATATGGATTTCTGCAACTTGCATACCTTATCCACTTGGCCATTTTCAATGAATCCCTCTGGTTGCATCATGTAGATGCTTTCGTCAAGACTTCCATTTAGGAAAGCTGTCTTGACGTCCATTTGCCAAATCTCTAGATCTAAAGATGCTGCAATGGATAAGAGTATCCTAATGGATTTAAGCATGGCCACATGAGAGAAAGTTTCCTCGTAATCGATACCTTCTTTCTGTGTATACCCTTTAGCTACCAATCTAGCTTTAAAGGTTTCCACCTTTCCATCCATACCTCTTTTCCTCTTATATACCCACTTGCACCCAATGGGTTTTATCCCTTTAGGCAAGTCTACAAGGGACCAGACTTTGTTATCGAACATAGATTCAATCTCGGATTGCATTGCCTTTTGCCAATGGCGACTATCAACATCCTCCATAGCTTCCTTGTACGTATAGGGATCATCGTCGTCTGGTAGATTCTCCACTGATTCTCCCAGACCAATGTATCTTTCAGGTTGTGTTCTAACCCTCCCACTACGACGAGGAATGGTAGGTTGTTGATCTTGTGTTGGATCGGAACTTACAATTGGGTTAGGTTGTGTAACCTTTCGTGGAATTGTATCTCCTGACATCTCATTCAGGACAATTCTACTTCTAGGCACAAAATCATTCATATAGTCATTTTCCAGAAATTTAGCATTTGTCGAAACAAATACTTTAAGGTCTGAAGGACTATAGAAATAATATCCTTTAGTTTCTTTTGGATACCCTACAAATATACATGTTTCTGAACGGGACTCCATCTTTTCTTTCTTTCCTTTTAACACATACGCAGGACAACCAAATATCCTTAAGTGTTGTAAACTAGGCTTGCGCCCAGTCCACAACTCATGCGGTGTTTTAGGAACAGACTTAGATGGTACATCGTTTAGAATGTATATAGCAGTTTGTAAAGCATATCCCCAAAAAGAAATAGGAAGGGTTGAATAACTCAACATAGACCTAACCATATCAAAAAGAGTTCTATTTCTCCTTTCTGCTACCCCATTCTGTTGAGGTGTACCTGGTGCAGAAAACTGAGAAACTATCCCATTATCAATAAGATATTGCTGAAACTCACCAGATAGATATTCTCCACCACGATCAGATCTCAAGATTTTTATGTGTTTCTCAAGCTGATTTTCCACTTCAGCTTTGAATGCTTTGAACATGTCAAAAGCATCCGACTTATGTCGCATGAGATACACATAACCAAATCTCGAGTAATCATCTGTGAAGGTGATGAAGTACTCATATCCACCTCTAGCTTGAATGCTCATAGGTCCACATACATCAGTGTGTATCAATCCTAAACATTCAGTGGCTCTTGCACCTTTGGCAGAGAACGTCCTTTTGGTCATTTTACCTTCCAAACAAGATTCACAAGTTGGTAGATCATCAACCTTTAAATCACTCAAAGGTCCGTCACATACCAATCTTTTAATCCTATTAAGGTTAATATGACCTAAGCGTAAATGCCAAAGGTTTCATCTGTTGATAATTTTACTCTTTTATGATTAGGTTCCGTTATTTCTGTGTCTAACGAGTGAGAGATATTTCTATGCAAAAAGTATAGACCGTTTTCCAATGTACCTTGGCAAATAATTTTGTCATTCTTACTAATAATAAAAACTTTATTAAAAGTAACCGAATATCCAAATTTATTCAAACAAGAAACTGAAATTAAATTCCTCTTGAATTGAGGTACATAATAAACGTCTATCAAATCTAAATGCCTTCTAGAATCCAAATAAACTCTAATATCTCCCATTGCACTTGCAGACACTAACGTTCCGTTGCCCAAGCGCAAATTGATTTCATTCTTACTCAGCTTTCTCCTTTCTTGAAACCCCTATAAGGAATAACAAACATGATTAGTGGCTCCTGAGTCTATGATCCAAGAATCTGTAGAATCAGCCAAAAACATGTTTCAAGATAATTCAAATTACCTTCTTCCTTCTTGTTCTGGGACTTTGGGCAATTTCTCTTCCAATGTCCCTTTTCACCACAAAGGAAGCATTTTCCTTTGATCTTGGTTACTTTCTTGGTCTCCTTCTTGATAGGCCCAAGTTGCTTTTTCTTCTGTTTTTTCTTGACCTTTTGACGGGCCTTAACAGTAGCAACTTTACCAACCATATGAATCTCTTGACCTTTGCCTTTCACAATGATCTTTTCAGCCCTTTGAACATCTTGCATCAGGCCTTGTAAGGTGTATTCCTTTTTGGTCAAAGTGTAGTCCAATTTGAACTGATCAAAGGAATCTAACAATGAATTGACAACCATATCAATCTTTGTCTCACCATCTATCTCAGCGCCATGCAGTTCAGCAATGTTGAGATGTGCTATGACTTTCGTCATGTGATCTTTCACAGCCTATCCAGGTTTCATCCTAAGATTCATAAAAGCAGTCACTGCCTCTCTCTTAGTCGTCCTAGACTTCATAGCAAACATCTCCTTTAGAGACATCATTATATCAGCAGCGGACTCCATTCCTTCATGCTGCTGTTGCAACACGTCGGAGATAGTGGCCATAATGTAACATTTTGCCATATCATCTGAAGTCTTCCACTGCTCATACTCATCTCTATACATTATGCTAGATTCATTATTAGGAGCAGGTGGTTTAGGAGTAGTTAGAACAAACTTATGTTTTTCACTTTGCAGCAACAACCCAATTTTCCTTTTCCATGTGACATAATTATCTCCAGTTAAAGTGTTATCTTTCAGGATGTTCATAAGTGATGGGGTCATGATTTCTGAATAAAACAAAACATATATAAGTAAATAATCATGATGAAGCACTTTTAAATATTTATCTTGAATTAAATAAATAACTCAATCATAAAATTCAACGGTGATCTAACACCCATAAATGTTACGCCTCCTTTGGGAGTTCGCACCATTTACTAGTTAGACTAGGTCCCACCTAATTGTTAACATAACAACCAGCGTTTTCAATTTTAGCCTTGCAATTTTACTGACAAGAACTCTTGGGAGGATATCAATAAAATTACATTGAGTGTGTTACCAAGATATCGACCCTCAATTTTCTCTCATGAAAATCCCTCCTTGGGGAGTAGATCTCGTTTGAGTCCATTGTCTAGTCTATCCTTGTAAGGAAGTATGTTGCTAAATTCCATTCATGGACGCCCCTTGGGGGGATTACCAATAAATAATAAAGCTCAACTAACCTTGGAGGCCATAGGTGTTACAAAAACACCTTCTCCCACTCAATTATTTAAGGCGTGTGATTAAATCCCATAGAATGATTTACCAAGTTATCTAGATGCCAATTTAGATACCTAAATCATTCAATGCATGTTCATACCAAAAGAGATATATGAGTGGCACTCCTATTCTATATGTCATGTTATCATACAATAACAAATATTGTAATATTTAAGCATAAATTAAACAGCAACAATTTTGGCCCATCCTAGAAAAACAAGTAAATTACAATTGTTTTAGGAATACAAGATCTTCAAGTGGCCCATCAACCATACGCTCATCCTTCGGCCTTCTCCCATGGGCGTGCGCAGCCCACAACCCCACAAAGGGGCTGCCATGCGCAGCCCATAAGGCCATACAAGGCTGCCATGCGCAGCCCACCGAAGTTTGGGCTTGCCATGCGCAGCCCAATCCACTCCTAGGGTGCGCACGGTGCTCGTTCTCGGTTCCGGTTGCTTCGTTTTTCATCGTGTCTTCGAATCTTCAAGACCTAAATATATTACGGCAGTATAAATAATAAATACTGCAGTATTATTATTATTTTTTTTTTATTCACTGCAGTATTTTTACAAAATAAAAACTGCACACAAACTAAAAAAAAAAACTGCTGCAGTGATCATAAAATACTGCACCTATGTTAAAAAATAAAATAAAAACCTAACAACTACCAAGAAGGAATTATGGCGATAATAGACCACCCTTCTTGTTACAACTCCGAAACAAAAATTACATTGAAAATCTAGGACCAAAATCGAGCAATAACAATCCACATAAAACATATATAAATCCATACATCACATGTAATTATATATTTGAATACCTAGAGTGCCATCTCTTTCTAAACATGCATAATCACAATAAAAAGAAATAGTTCCACGTATATATACGTTAATTAATTAAAAGGGTTAAACCTAGGCTCTGATACCAATTGTAGGGAAAAATAACAAAAGTAGTACACGCAGCGGAAGCGATACTAAAAATAAGATTTAGTGACTTTTAAAAAATTTTCCTTTATGAACCTTAAACCCTTTAACTAATTAAACATGCATATACAATAACAAAAAGTAGATTACCTTTTGTCGCGTGATCCGATTGACTTACGTCGATGGTAATCCGCAAGATCTTCAATCCTAGCACGAACGTGGATCACCTAGGAGCGTGGTCTCCCTTTTCTTTGAATTGCAAACCTGTGAATGGACAAAACAAAACTTTTCTTTTCTTTGTTAGTCACAAAACAATCAAAAAGAATGTCTAAGATTATTCCGGTCACTTTTGAGTTCTCAATCTAATGATCGAAACTCGCGTGAACCTAGATCGATATCGTATACACAAGCTTATTAATGATTAAGCAAGTAGTATACTATCAAAGAATAATCTAACACTCCTTTTTGTCTTAGTAGAATAAAAAACTCTCTATGAATGAAGAAGAAGAAGAAAAATATAATCTCATGAACACATGTGTGTGGTGGCCGAACCCTATAGCAAGAATAATATAGGGTGGCCGAATTTTGCTTCCTTTCTCCTTTAGGGTTGCCGAATTCTATGTAGTTGTGTATTAGGGTTGGCCGAATTTCATCATGTCACTTATATAGGGTGACCGAAATTCAACCCTAATTCTTTTCAACTTTTTAGACTTCAAACCCTAATCTAACTCATAGATATTTATTCTATTCCTTTGACTAAATAAAAAGACTCCTTATTTGATTAAATAAATAAAATTAATTATTTATTTCCTTATCAAACAAGTCTTTTACTTTTAGGAAATATATTTCCTGATTAGAAAAGATTTGTTTCTTTAATTTATTAATTCTTATTTAATTAAAACAATGAAACAAAATAATATATTAGGTTAAAACTTTAACCTTGCCGCCCCACTTGAATAGAATTGGGCCTAATATTATTTTCTTATTTCATTTAATCCATTGGACTTTAAATAAAAAGCCCACATGTGAACCAGACCCATTCTTACTAAAAGAAACAAGCCCACATGTCTTTCATTAATATATTAATATAATTGAGCAGCCCATTACATAAATAATGTGCAAATTATATTCTTAATATATTAAATGCAATTCTAGATGGACCCTTAAATTGGTCCGGTAGAATATATCAAGTGATCCATGCAAGTTCGTGTGGATTGGGGATCTTGGCGGGCCATCTAAATTTAAGCTTCAATAGACATAACCTAATCACAATCAACAAATGATTCACTTAGGTCCGATCCATTAATTTTAACTCATTCCATTAAAGAGCTAAAACTGAACTCTTAAATAAAGATAGAAAAGGAAGATGCTCCTCATTCATACCCTAGACAATCATATTGGAGATAGTGTATCCTCGTGATTAATATCAGTAATCGCCAAGAGTTCATAGACCGCCTATAACTCTCCAAGTTACCATATTTACTCATATGACCACGTTTTGAACTTGGATATTTTGACTTGTCCAGAAGCCATGTTTTCAATAGACACTATCGAAAACTCAACGTTGAGATTTAATATCCAATTACCTCAAAACATCCATATGATGATATTATACTCTCATTTAATTAAATGGAGCCACGATGTCCATATCTATAAATGAAGTCCTCTATCGATTAACAAATGAATATCACCAAACTATCGAGGATAGACTATGCGATATAATCGTAATCATTGATAACTCAAATGATATCACTTGCAACCATAAGTCCATCATTTATCTCAGGATTAAGATAAACTCTCCGATTGTCCTGATAATGAAAAGACTTTTATCTACTGACGGTTCTAGATAAAGCTTTTCATTGTGATCCAGTTCAATGCACCCAGTGCACTAGATCCTTTTGCTCGAAGACACTCCGATGATTTTAGACTCATCATATCTCATTTGATCCCACTCAAATGCTAGCAAAAGAATTCTACAACTTTAACAAGATAAAGGTGCCCAACCTTTAACTTAAGTTGTGAACATTATTCAAGACTAACTAAAGAATTGTGTCTACCACATACATATCCAGATGTACGAACAATTCTTCTTTTCCCATAGTCTTTAGACCTTATGATTATTTACTTTGACAATTATAATATTAAACTATAAATGCTATACCATTTGTTAAACCAGAAATCACTTTATTAATATGAAAAAGATTGTTAATTACAACATTACACTCTTGCTATTGAGCATAATCCTAACAGTATTGTGATAGATATCTAGGTTTTTATAATCTATGTTTATCTAAGCTATTATGACATGTCATTTAGCACTTGATATCTAGGATTGATTTTAATTGATTATCACATCATCCTAGATAAGCATCTAAGGTTCCCTAGCCTTGTTTGTTATTTGAATATTCATACATATTCACATAGGTTGCATAATCTCTTCTTAGAGAATTAAGACTTGAGGCTAAGAGTGCTTAGGCCTCAAGCAAATTGGAATAGGGTTGCTAATAAAGGCCCGCAGGGTAGAAGTGAGGGGTTACAGACCGGATTGTTAGACGAGGTCTACATAGGTTGTAAACTTCATTTCAATTATTGATTTCGAGTTCCGAGTGTGGCGCACTATACAGCCCATGGTTTTTCCTAGTGGTTGGGTTTCCACGTATACATCAAGTGTCATTTTTAATTCCGCACTATATTACACTTGCTTGTATTTTTGACTAGTAGGGTCATTTTCGTAATATTTACTTGTATGCGAAAATTGGGTAATAATAGCTAAAATCTATTCACCCCCCCTCTAGATTAATATATTGATAACACGCCTCGAGTATTTAGTTATTTACAGCATAGAATGAAGCGGCCACCTCCCACACCTCGTGAAATCCGACACTTCTATTCACTGAGGCCCGTGGGGAAGACCGGGATTTATTTCCTTCAATCGAACCAGCCCGAGTTCTGGATTTCGAAGGACGTTGTGGTCAAGGGTAGAATCGAACCAACCACGGACGAAAAGATGAAGGGATTTGTTTGGGGCTTCCCCACCTCAAACAAATTTTGGAAGAACAGCTGGTTCTTTGTGGGCAAACGCTAGGGCCAGTCAATCAGTTTTGATCTTGATGGCACTCGGCTGACTTGCAGGGTTCCTCGATACTTCTGCTCGCCTCAATGGAACCATATGACTTCTGGCTTTACCGACGAGGAGCTGAAAACCTTGGCTCGGGCGGCAGTCTGCCCTTTGGAGAAAAGAGGCAAACCCTATCTCTACAATGAGGGGAAGATGATAAAAGCCCGCCTATTCCCTCAGATTTCTGCACATCGCAAATGCCGTAAGTTAATTTTCCTTACTGTTGCATTCTTGTTCTCAAATTTATCTACTAACTCAGACCCCTTTTTTTTTTTTTTTTTTTTTTTTTGAAGTGTTTGATGTAGACATAGTTTGCGATGCTCAGGCGCGCCGGAAGAAAGGCGTTGTGGAAGCCAGCAGAAAAGCGGCTCTTCGCCAGCGAGACGCTGGAATAGCCCCTCCTGAAGATGACTCTGACGGGAGCGCTCTAGAGGATCTTCCCGAGGGGGACGATGAAAAGGGAGTGCCCGATTACATGCCTGAGGAGACCCATGAACAAGAAACGGCCGCTTGTTCGACTGAGGCCGCGGGCGACTCGGAAGACTTTGGAGTAAGTAGGACCTCTGCTAATCAGGACAATCAAGCAGGTCCTTCTTCCAAGGGGAAAGAGAAGGTAAGGGATCCCTCTGAGCCCGAGCAGGTGACTTTTCCCAGCGGATCTAGTTCTCCCCACTCTGCTGCAAACATGCCAAACATTACCTCTCAAGGTGTTGAAGCAGTTAGGGGACATCCGGGCACGGTAGCTTCGGAGGTGTCGACTTCAGCCGAGCCGAATCCTTCTGCCTCGGAGATTCTAACTCCTGCTGATCCGATTTCTACCCCCGGAGACAGCAACGTTGAAGCGGGGCAGCCTGGGAAGAGGAAAGCCTCGTTTTCTTCTGGTCGCCCTTACCCCAAGATTCCCCGAGTAGTTGCATATGTTGATTCTTCTTTGGGCGATGAGGGGGAGGGTGATGTTGAAAATGATGCGAGCATGACCCCTCCGCGGGAGCAGATCAGAGATAGTGTTGGTGGCTCAACCGACCTTCCTCAGGTGGCCTCATCTGCCGAACTCCCTGAAGTCGGTGTAAGTGGTTTGGGCTCCTCTCCCCAAATCGATGATCCTACCCCGAGACCATGCTAAGGGCCATGGCTTCAGGCCGAGCCTATATTGGGGAGGATCACTGGAGTCATTTCAGGACCGGGACTGTATCTGACCGGCTCTGTAATTTTTTTAACAGTGCTTCCTACGTAAGTAACGCCTTGGTCCATATGCCTAATTTCATATTTTTCTTTTACTTTTGCTCTCATTTTTACTTCACTTCCGTTTGCTGTTAATTTGCCGCAGATGGTGGCTGAAATGTCCGGGGCTTGCCAGGATGGTGAAGCTCAAGCGGAAAGAATAAGGCAGCTCGAAGCCCAACTGAAGGAGAGTGAGGACCGTCGCTCTCGGGCTGAGTTTGCTCACCAAGAGGGGGTTAGATCAAGTCAGGTGCTTCTGGATCAATGCTTGGCACGGCAACTGGAGGCTGAGCAAAGGGCATCTCTTGCTGCCGAGGAGGTCAACACTATGCGGGATCAATTGTCATCCACTCAGGATGCTTTGCTTCGGGCCGAACAGAATGCTGAAGACGGCAAGTCAACTTATGAACGCCGAATCGAAGACTTGGAGCGTCAAGCCCTGACAGTTAGTTCCCTGTCAAAGGAAGCTAGGCTGGAACTAGAGCTACAAAACGTTGACCGTTTCAAGAGATCTCCAGCCTATGATGCTTTGCTTCTCCTGGAATTCCAGCGGGGAATGGTCTCGGCTGGTGAATTCTTTAAGCAGAAAAACAGGGCGACGGATCGGGCCAGGGCCAACTGGAGCCTCTCAATCAAAAAGCATGTGGATATATCTTTGGAGTCCCTTTGGATCCAGATGAAGGAGTGGCGGGTATATTGCAAAAGTAAAGGTAAAGCGCCACATCCCATGCACCTTGAGGTTCCTACCGCCGAGTCTTTCTCTACTTTTTACGCCTATGAGAAGGCGGGGATCAATAATGAGAGACTTGACTTGGGGCCAGTTCCTGGTACCGACTACAGCTATTGGATGGATGACAAGGAAGATGTGATTGTGTGGCCTTCGGACGACAGCCTTTTGAGTGAGTATGTGATGGAGCCTGACCCGGATGTCGACGGAAGCAGCTCACAGCCCCCGGCGCCTTCCTCTTGATTTTTAAGCCCTTGTGTAACTATCTTTGTATTCATTTTTTCCATATACATTTAAGAATAAAATTCTATTCTTATATTCTTACTGTTCTACTTTTCTGCACGACCAACGCATAAATGGGACGATCTGAGCTTGTTTAGTCCGCTTGTACTTGGCTATCTTTGAATTCATGGATCCTTCGGGAATCCTTAGCTATACTTTGACCGAGTGCCTTATATAGCCGGTAGCTAATTTTAGACGAGTATCTTATGTAACTCGCTTTTTAATCGATTAGGCCGAGTATCTTATGTAACTGGTAAACTAATTTTAGCCGAGTATCTTCTGTAACTGGCTTTTTATACGTTTAGACCGAGTATCTTATTTAACTGGTAAACTAATTTTAGCCGAGTATCTTATGTAACTGGCTTTTTAACCGATTTTTGAGGTTATTTTACCTCAACGTTACACCGAGGCTCGCCACGACCATACGTTGAGGTCCTTGCACAAGTCACCTAGGACGTCTCCCGGTTTTATCTGTGCAAGGTTTTGCCGAATCGTTGGGGTAATTTGTACCGGCCAACACAGCTGCACATCTCACTAGTCTTTCTAGCGGCACTCCGAGCAGTTTTCCAGTTATCCTGGTGCCTCAGTTTTGCCTTTTTGCTAAGGGATGCGTTCACATCGTCTTGATTAGGCGGGCACGCTACTATAGCTTTTCCGCCCCTCAGGTACCACTCGTCCGCTCTTTCGCGGCCTTATAGCGCCCGATTCTTTTTAGTGTTTCTTTGGCCAGCTTCTAAGTGGCCGCTATTGAAATGTTGCTCATGGATTTTATTGATTCCACTACTCCATACTAGCAACTGAACTTTATTAGATGATCAATATGATAATGAAATCGACAAATAAATCTGAAATAATCAAAGCGGAAACTAAAAGCTGAGCTAAAGCAGAATAAATTAATCATAGAACCATAATCGGATTCTCTAGGGATAGAAGATCTTTAGATATTGTGCGTTGCATGGTCGGGGTACCAGGCTACCCTATGGTCGGGCTATCATGTAGGCCCCGTGCCCTACGATTCTCTTGATGATGTATGGCCCTTCCCATTTATCGGCGAGAGATCCCGATGATTTATCCTTGGTATTTGGGGATACTCTTCTTAGCACTAAATCCCCGAGTTGGAATCTCCGCTCCCGAACGTGGGAGTTGTAGTACCTAGCAGCCCTTTGCTGGTACGCGGAATTTCTTACTTGTGCTGCATCTCTGATCTCTTCAAGCTCGTCTAAGTTCTGCTGTAGCATATCTATATTGTGCTCGGGGCTGTATAACTGAACCCTGGGGGATGTAAAAGTTGTTTCTGTTGGAATAACAGCCTCTGTCCCAAACGCCAGCGCGAAAGGAGTTTCCCCCATGGACGACCTTACAGTTGTTCGGTATGCCCATAGTACCTCGGGCAGTTTGTCCGCCCAGCCACCTTTCTTTGCCTCTAGTTTTGCTTTCAATGTGTGCTTGATCACCTTATTCACGGCCTCGGTCTGGCCATTGGTTTGAGGGTGAGCAGGCGATGCATAGTAGTTTGTGATCTTGAATTCTTCACATATTTCTCTGAACTTCTTATTGTCAAATTGAGTTCCATTGTCTGTTATGATGATACTCGGGATCCCGAACCGATATATTATATTCTTCTTAACAAAGCTGGTGGTGTTTGCCTCAGTGATGTGTACAAGTGCCTCTACCTCTGCCCATTTGGTAAAATAGTCCACTGCCACAATGGCGTGCTTTGCTCCTCTCTTTGTTCCTGTGGGCATTGGTCCTATTAGGTCGAGTCCCCACATGGCGAAGGGCCAAGGTGAGGTTAAGCTTCTAAGTAATTCTGGGGGTCGCCGAATGTCGTTTGCTATTCTTTGGCATGTTTCGCAACTCTCTGCGAATCGCTGCGCCTCTACGAACAGAGTCGGCCAGTAGAATCCTTGCCTGAGTATCTTGTGTGCTAGGCTTTTACCCCCGGTGTGGTTCCCACACACTCCACTGTGGACGCTTTTCAGGATCTCTCCGGTTTTTTCACCGAAAATGCATCTTTGCAGCACTTTTGAGAATCCTCTCCTGTATAATTCTCCCCTCAGAATCGTGTACCGGGTTGACCTGTATCTGATGCGTTTAGCCTCCACAGCATCCTCCGGTAGTATGTTTTCTTCTAAGTACTTTCTGAGTTTGTATGTCCAGTCGCCTGGGCTCGATCGGATCTCTGCTATTGTGATTTCCTCGGGTTCTGCTGTACTTGGTTTAGTCAGATGTGCCACTGGTATTGCTTTGGATCTGATACTTGTGGTGGCTGAAGCTAGTTTGGACAAGGCATCTGCTTTTTCGTTCTCTTCCCGAGGGATCTGAGAGATTCTGTACACTTTGAACTTTCTAAGTAGCCTCTTTACAATGTCCAAATAAGCTATCATGTGCTCTTCCCTTGCCTGGTATTCATCCAGTACCTGATTAACCACGACTTGCGAATCACTGTAAATTTCCAGCTCGTTTGCCCCTAATGCTATGTAGACCCTTAGGCCAGCCAACAAGGCTTCATACTCTGCTTGATTGTTGGTTGCTTTAAAATCGAACCTCATGGCGCATTCCACAGTATCTCCCTCGGGGGTTGTTATGACTATTCTTGCCCCGCTGCCATGTGTGTTTGATGATCCGTCTACATGTAATTTCCATTGGAATTTAGTAGTCTGTTCATCTTCCATCACCCTTCTTACCTCGGCGTCTGGCTCGGTGAATTCCGCTATAAAGTCGGATATCGCCTGCCCTTTGATTGCCGCTTTTGGTGTGTATCTGATATCATATTCGCTGAGTTCCACGACCCATTTGGTCAGCCTTCCCGACACCTCTGGCTTTTGAAGAATGAGTTTCAGTAGGCAGTCTATATACACCTCTATTGTATGCGCTTGGAAATATGGCCTCAATTTCCTGGCCGATGTGATCAGAGCTAGCGCTATTTTTTCTACCGGTGAATACCTGATTTCTGCCGGTAACAATGCTTTGCTTGTGTAGTACACTGGCTTTTGTATTCCTTCCTCTAATCGGATCAATACCGAACTTGTCGCCACTTCTGTGACCGAGAGGTATAAGTACAATGTCTCTCCCACCACCGGTTTTGAAAGGATGGGTGCTCTCCCCAAATACTCTTTCAATTTCTGAAAGGCTTCTTCACATTCTGTACTCCATTCGAGCCCTTTTCTCTTTTTTATTGCTTCAAAGAATGGAGCGCATTTGTCTGTTGACTTGGCTATAAACCGGTTGAGTGATGCAAGACATCCCGTTAGCCTTTGCACATCTTTCAGTGTCTTTGGTGAAGCCATTCCCTCTAATGCTTTGATCTTCTCGGGATTTACTTCAATTCCCCTCTGGTGTACCTGAAAACCTAGAAACCTTCCCGACGGTACCCCGAACACACATTTGCTTGGGTTGAGCTTCATTTGATACTTCCTTAGGACGTCAAAGGTTTCCTTCAAATCTTCCATGTGTTTTTCTGCTGTGGTGCTCTTGGTCAACATATCATCCACGTAGACCTCCATGTTTTTCCCAATCTGCCGAGCGAATATCCTGTTTACCAACCTCTGGTACGTTGCCCCGGCGTTTTTCAATCCGAATGGCATCACTTTGTAGCAATACAAGCCCTAGTCCGTGGTAAACGATGTCTTTTCCTCGTCTGCTTTGTTCATCCGGATCTGATTGTATCCCGAGTAGGCATCTATGAAACTCAGCAATTCGTGTCCTGCTGTTGCATCTACCAACTGATCGATCTTCGGCAGTGGGAAACTATCTTTTGGGCAAGCTTTGTTCAAGTCTGTGAAGTCTACGCACATCCTCCATTGTTTGTTCTTTTTCTTGACCAACACTACATTGGCTACCCATTCCGGATACTTGACTTCCTTTATCGACCCCGCGGAAAGCAGCTTCTCCACTTCTTTCTTGATTGCGATGCTTCTTTCTAGATTGAATAATCTCCTCTTTTGTACCACTGGTCGGAACTCTGGGTTGATGGAAAGATGATGTGAAATCACCCTCGGGTCTACCCCTAGCATATCTTCGTGACTCCAAGCGAAAACATCCTTATAGTCTCTTAGCAGCGTAACAAGTTGGGTTTTGACATGTACGCTCAAACTTGCCCCTACCTTCACCGTCCTACTCGGATCTTCTGGATCTAGTGCCACCTCTTGGGTCGGCTCGTCTTTCCTATCCTCGGGTTCTTCTCTAGGATCCAACTCAAATTCTTTCGGCACTTCTGCCTGCTCTTCAGGTTCTCCAATCTTTTGTTGGGCCGTTACTGTGTATACTTGGTGTACTTCCCTATCTTTATACGCTGACAAGTTTGCTCTTCGGGCCATCTCTTGTGACCCCTTGACCACTCCTACGCCATATTCGGTCGGGAATTTTATCATAAGGGCATAAGTTGCTGTCACCGCCTTGGCTTTATTCAAAAATGGTCGGCCCAATAAAGCGTTGTACGGCCAGTTTTCTGTATCTACCACCACGAAGTCGAGTAGCACTGTTTTTTGGCAAGGAGCCTTCCCGATCTTCACGGGTAGCTTTACCGTGCCAAGTGACCTTACTTCGACTCCTCCAAATCCTCTAAGGGGTGTGGGAAACGGCTGTAGGTCTTTCCTATCTAGCCTCAGCTGGTCATATACTTCTGCGCTAAGAATATCTGCTGAACTCCCATTGTCAATCAAAATTCGATGAACTTCTCTATGACCGATCCATGCGCTGATCACCAGTGCATCATTCGGCCTCACATATACTCCGTGTGAGTCGGCTTCTGTGAATATGATCGGGTCCCAGCCCTCCTTGATTCTCTTCGGGTCGGGTTCAATAGAATTGACGTCCAAGTCTCTCCGTGCCTCCATGGCCTCCCGGATTTCCTGGGTCCTTTCTCTGTTACTCTTGCCAGTCGCTGGTCCTCCGATGATGGTGTTAATTGCTCCTTCATCCTCAGCTTTCTTGGGACTAAGCTTTCTTGCCCGCCCGTCCTGTCGGCTATCCTTCTGTCCATCTGCCCTGTCCACCTTTTTGAAAACAATGTCTTTCAAATGCCCTTCCCTAATGAGGGTTTCGATATGGTCCCTGAGCTGGAAACACTTGGATGTCTCGTGCCCATTCTCCTTGTGGAAACGGCAATATTTGGTGGTGTCTCTCCGAGCATATGTTGACTGCTTAGGCGGCTCTTTAGACATGTTCTTCTTTTCTAGGATTGCCAGGACTTCTTCTTGATCTTTCTTCAATGGGGTATAATTTGTATATCTGCCCTGGAACTTCTGCCGCGGTTGATCGGTTTTTGGGTCATATGCTCGTCGTCCATCCCGACCATCCCGCGTTTTATTCTTCTGTTTGTCACCTTTGGTATCGGGTGCCTTTGTCTGGTCTTTGGTTTTGGATCCCTCCGGGCGACCGCCATGCACGAAGTAACCTCCTGTGGCAATTTCCTCCTCTTCGGCCACGGCGTAACCCCCTGCCATGTCCATCATATCGGCATAGCTGGTCAGTCGGGCTCTTCTGAGGTCAAAGGACAATTGGCCATTCTAAAGGTTGTTGATGAATGCGGCAATTATTGCTTCGTCATTTGCACTCCCAATTTCAGACACCTCCTGACCGAACCTCCCCAAATATCTCTTCAGCGACTCGTCTTTTCCCTGTTTGAGTTGGGATAAGTGAGCCACCGACTTTTTCCTGTGTACATTCCCGAGGAACTGCCTAGAGAAGGCTTTGCTCAGCTCACCGAAGCTGCTTATGCTTGCTGCTGGCAATCTACCAAACCACCGGGAGCCTAGATCCCCAAGAGTCTGGGGAAAATTCAAACATAGCAATACGTCATTGTGGACATACTGCACCATAGCACTCCTGTACCTCCGAACGTGTTCTTTTGGATCGGTGTCCTTCTTGAACAGCTCAATGTGGGGCATCCTGAATCTCTCCGGGAAAGGCATCCTCAGAACCCCGTTGGTGAAAGGGCTTCCGGATTCATCATCTGACAGCTTGTTACGCTCATATCGCCTGACTAAAGCATCCATTTGTCGACAATTATTTTGAACTTCCTGGGTCAGACTCTGTATGAGTATGTCTCTGTCTCCTTCAGGTTCCCCTAACGCATTGAAGTTTTGACTTATGGTCAGTTTTTGGCCCCTCTCCTCCGGATTCAACTCTCTACGATCTCGGTTTAGGCCATGCAGCTGGACTGTGCCCCTTTGGCGCTTGCGATGATGATTCTGCTCACTTTCTTTCGAGGAGGATGACCGGTCTCTCCGGTGACTGCGCCTCCTAGGGTGGTCTCGATCCCCAGCTATCCGATCTTGATCGTACCCTTTGTCAGAATCATTCCCCTCTCTATGCTCCCTACTTCTCCTGGCCACTCTTTCAGATAGCATCTCTGGTCTGCCTGTAGGATCTCGTCTTGCCTTTAGGGGTACATCAGGCGTTGGTATCACCACTGCAGAACGCAATCTTGCTGTCTGCTGGTTTGGGGCGGACAGATTGTGAGGCGACATCAAACCTTCTGTGACAGAAAGGTCAATTCCTTGCCTTGCTACGTCTGATATAAGTTGTTGCAGGGAAGCGCGGAGTCGTTGCGCGATTTCTTCATTGGTTGTAGGGAAACGTTGAGTGCCAGCCAGGGCGGCTGATTGGTCTACCGTCGTTAGGGTTGCATCTGCAGTGTTGAGCACGGTGTCATCTTCTAGCTCGTTACTTGGCATGCCTTGACTGTACCTGGAATCGCTACCATCTCCTTCGCCAGCCATTGTTGTCACAAACTTTCGGGTTCCCCTCCTTCTAGCGCCAATTGTTGACGGTGATTGTTGATGGTCACCAAGTCAATGATCTATTTTCGAATTGCTACAGTTTATGAACGAGAACGATTTTAAATTAAGAAGAAATAACAAGCGATTACGTGGTAAAACTCCAATGGTTGGAGAAACATCCACGGATTGTTGCCTTAGCAACGAAGCCAAATTCACTATCAAGAATGGTTACAAGAATATTACACTTTAATCTCTCTCTCTCTCGTTGTTTTTTCACGTACCCCCTATTTGTGCATAGGGGGGGTATTTATACATGTTGTTTTTTAGGGTTTTAAGGTGGCCGCTAGGGTTTAGTGTTGTGGTGCCCAAGTCTCAAGCGGTTTCCTAGGACGTCCTAATTAGATTATGTTTCCTCTTTTGGCTGAGTCCAGTTCTAGACGAGATTCTTTCTCCTTTTTTCGCGGGAGAACTGCTTGTTTCCTTGTTGAACTCTAATGGTCCACATCGTTGCTTATCGTGGACGTGCTGGTCGCTGATTATGATTGGCATATGAATGTTGGTGACTGTCTCATTGATTCCCGAGTATGTATGCCCAAGTGTGCCCGAGTATGCCCGAATGAGATTTGCTGCCCGAGCTGATCGTCTTCGTTTGTGGTCGGACTACTTACTCTCTTTTCCGAGTAGGTTATCGTGGGGGTTTCTGCTCCATAAGTTGACTTATCTTGACTCCTGCTGGCCTGGCCTTTTATGGTGATGACGTGTCCTTCATGACTATTTTTACCTATAACATGAACAAATCTTTTGCTTGTACGCCAGGATTAGGACAACCCTAAGGCGAATCATATAAATATGAACCTGTATTCATTGTAAAAGAGATGAGCAGTTTAAAAACACTTATAAGAGAGATAGAGCACAAAGTGTGTAACTGATTTATTTATAATGAAACCTTTCACCCGCCATCATCAGCAACTGTGGTTTTTTTCTCTTTTCAAGAGTTTTTCACGTAAAATCTATGTTGCACATTTAATTATTATTTACTAGTTCATAGAATCAATGTCATTCGTATCTACGTTGTTGGACGCGTGGTATTTTTAATAATCCAAAATCACTGTCAATGGGATTCATTAGAGTCGTTGTTTTCTTATTTTTATTTGGATTAGAGTCCTAAAGTGTAATTAATTCTCTGTGGGAACAATTCTTGCTTGATCGTTGTACTATCATTCACAATTTGTGCACTTGCAAGGTTTTATTACTTTTTTTTGCTATTTTACAACCAACAACCTCCTACCACATTCATCACTTGCTCTATCTCTATTCTCATCTCGTCTTGATTGTCCATGATCACTTGGATTTTTTTTCTTTCTCAAAGGTTTATGTCTAGTCTTCCTTTTTCTTTCCCCTTCTCATCATTTCACTTACGGTGAGATCAACGTCAAAATCTCCATTCTCTTCATTAGTGCTCCGAGGGGATATATGTATGGTTTATTTATTCTAAAAGTTGGCCTATTTTCTTTTAGAAAAATCAGTTACTTAACTTTAATTGTAAGCTTTGTTCACAATCACTTGCATGATGATGATTGTCCGTTTAATACAAATATATGGAAAACGTACATGTTGTCACAGCAAATATAGAAAAACGCCCACAAAAGTGAAAGGTAAAATCTCATCTAGACATGAATAAGATTTGATTCTCGTAATTGGTCTCCCTTTGTAAGATTCTAATGGCCCATTTCAATCAATTCACGCCCTCTTTAAGTGACAGAATGGTGGAAACAGATTGAACTAATTCGAAAGATGGGTTTTTCAAATATTCCATTTCCATTTCGAATTAGTAAATTCAGTTAATTTTAAAGGAGCTTTTGAAAATACCCCACCTTTAACTTGTGTTTCAAATGCTTTAATTTGAAATATTCTAGTTAAGTTCTTCCAACCCATTCTTGGAGAATTTCATTGTTCAATATACTATAATCATCCACTAACTCAAAGTAATATAGTATTATTCGTTTTGATAGTATCCCATATACATGAAAAGGGCAACAAGAAACCAAACTTTCAATAGGGTCTTGCATATAAAGTTCAATCGATAAAAACATAAAACACATCCAAAAAACTTAAATCAAGTTATCTAACATGCATCTCTCATATGATTGATTATCCAAATCACATGACATCCGGTTTGTGTATATGTCAAGTGCCCTGAAATATTTTTAGTTCAATGGCTTTTATTTAATTAAGTAATGCCGATCTGCTCATCTCTCATATCTAACCTTATCCCTTTTGATCTCCTAACTTGGAAAGAAGTCTCGGATATATATATATATATATATATATGAAGAGTTGATCATTAAATATGCTATGTTTCCGTACAGGAGAGTAGACAAATATGTGTGATGGAAACAAAGATTTGTCTTTGGTTGGAGATGAAAGTCATATTATAAGAAGAACAGGTAACAGTAAGACTATGTTTCTCTGTTTTATCATAGCCAGACAGCACATGCTAAAGTTGGTACAAAAGAGTCCCCACTTACACACCACAAACAACTGAAAATAAATGGGACAGGCAGTGCCAAAAAGTGAGTACATGAAAGAAAAATGACAAATCTGTAGGGAAAAATACCGTAGTACACGCAGCGGAAGCGAGACTAAAAATTGATTTAGTAACTTTTAAAAATTTTCCCTTTTATGAACCTTAAACCCTTTAATCAATTAAACATATATATTATCTAACAAAAGAATAATACCTTTTGTCGCGTGATCCGATTGACTTACGTCGATGGTAATCCGCAAGATCTTCAATCCTAGCACGAACGTGGATCACCTAGGAGCGTGGTCTCCCTTTTCTTTGAATTGCAAACCTGTGAAAGGACAAACAAACTTTTCTTTTCTTTGTTAGTCACAAAAACAATCAAAAGAATACTAAGATTATTCCGGTCACTTTTGAGTTCTCAATCTAATGATCGAAACTCGCGTGAACCTAGATCGATGTTGTACACACAAGCTTATTGATGAATAAGCAAATAGTATACCATCAAAGAATAATCTATCACTCTTTTATGTTTTAGTAGAATAAAATAATCTCTCTATGAATTGAGAAGAAGAAGAAAATAGAATCTCAAGCACCAAGCATTAGGTTGGCCGAAATCTATAAGAGTGTATATATAGGTTGCCAAATTTTCTTCCCTACTTTCTCTTTAGGGTGGCCGAAAATCCTAACCTAAAAGGGACTAGGGTTGCCGCAATTCTCAAGCCCAAAGGAGTTTGTATTGCACCCTAATTCCTATTTAGTTTAAGACTTCAAACCCTAATTTAATTCATAAATCTTTTATTCCTTTATTTGACTAAATAAAAAAGACTTCTTATTTGATTTAAATAAATAAAATTAATTATTTATTTTCTTTTCAAACAAGTCTTTTACTTTTAGTAAACTACTACAATAGTATTACTCTAGGAAATATATTTCCTATTCAGAAAAGATTTGTTTCTTAATTAAACAATTAATTAATAAATTAATTAATTCTTATTTAATTAAAACAATGAAACAAAATAATATATTAGGTTATAAAACCTTCTTGCCGCCCCACTTAAACAAATGGGCTATATATTATTTTCTTTATTTCATTTAATCCATTGGACTTTAAATAAAAAGCCCACATGTGAACCAGACCCATTCTTACTAAAAGAAACAAGCCCACATGTCATTCATTAATATATTAATATAATTGAGCAGCCCATTACATAAATAATGTGCAAATTATATTCTTAATATATTAAATGCAATTCTAGATGGACCCTTAAATTGGTCCGGTAGAATATATCAAGTGATCCATGCAAGTCCGTGTGGATTGGGGATCTTGGCGGGCCATCTAAATTTAAGCTTCAATAGACATAACCTAATCACAATCAACAAATGATTCACTTAGGTCCGATCCATTAATTTTAACTCATTCCACTAAAGAGCTAAAATTGAACTCTTAAATAAAGATAGAAAAGGAAGATGCTCCTCATTCATACCCTAGACAATCATATTGGAGAAAATGTATCCTCGTGATTAATATCAGTAATCGCCAAGAGTTCATAGACCGCCTATAACTCTCCAAGTTACCATATTTACTCATATGACCACGTTTTGAACTTGGATATTTTGACTTGTCCAGAAGCCATGTTTTCAATAGACACTATCGAAAACTCAACGTTGAGATTTAATATCCAATTACCTCAAAACATCCATATGATGATATTATACTCTCATTTAATTAAATGGAGCCACGATGTCCATATCTATAAATGAAGTCCTCTATCGATTAACAAATGAATATCACCAAACTATCGAGGATAGACTATGCGATATAATCGTACTCATTGATAACTCAAATGATATCACTTGCAACCATAAGTCCATCATTTATCTCAGGATTAAGATAGACTCTCCGATTGTCCTGATAATGAAAAGACTATTATCTATTGACGGTTCTAGATAAAGCTTTTCATTGTGATCCAGTTCAATACACCCAGTGCACTAGATCTTTTTGCTCGAAGACACTCCGATGATTTTAGACTCATCATATCTCATTTGATCCCACTCAAATGCTAGCAAAAGAATTCTACAACTTTAACAAGATAAAGGTGCCCAACCTTTAACTTAAGTTGTGAACATTATTCAAGACTAACTAAAGAATTGTGTCTACCACATACATATCCAAATGTACAAACAATTCTTCTTTTCTCATAGTCTATAGACCTTATGATTATTTACTTTGACAATTATAATATTAAACTATAAATGCTATACGATTTGTTAAACCAGAAATCACTTTATTAATATGAAAAAGATTGTTAATTACAATATTACACTCTTGCTATTGAGCATAATCCTAACAAAATCTCTCGCACAAACGTTGAGGCTGTGGGTTGAAGACGTATCACCCTCCAAAAATTTCAAATTTATAAGAAAAAATTATAATAATAAATTAAGGGGTCGTTTGTTTTTTTTTTTTTTTTTCTGAAAACTGAACAATCCTAAATTTTTCTAAAAACTGAATAGGAACTGAAATCTGAACTTGAATAACATGTTTGTTTGTTTTTTTTTTTTTTTTTTCTCACATCTGAATATATTGTCAACAGTCAACACGTTTGTTTTTTAAAAGTAAAATTGTCTGAAAATAAGTAATTTTACATTTATACCCATATTAAACAATTATACTTATAATATGGAACAAAAACAATCCAAAAATAATAATTATATAGAACACATATGATCATGATCTTCTTCTTCAATTACAAACAAACTTCATTTTTACTAAAAAAAAGAAAAGGTTTTTTTTTTTCAAAAAATAAAAGGGGCAGCAGGAAAACTCACACAAAACACTCTAAAAAAATAATATATAAATACATCACCCTAATATCATAATAAAATATTATATTAAACAACAATATGAGAAGTGATTAGGGTTCTTTTTATTTTTAAAGCTATTTAAAATAATTAATATATTAAAATAAAGATTTCTATACCATATATAATTATGATGAAATTGGAAATATGTTATATATGGGGGATAATATCGAAAGAAAAGATTTTGGATTGCATTTAATGTAATTAAGTGAAAAGTCAGGATTTTTTACTTTTTTTTTTAAGTGTTTTTTTTTTTTTTTTTGTTGGTATTTTTAAGTTGTTTGACCACTTAAAAAAACAAACAAAACAACTTAATAATTATGATTCAGACCCATTAAGTTTTTGGGGTCCTTACCAATATAGCCCATCCCAACATTCATTTTTAGAAAATAGCCCATTGGGAAAAAAAGTGCATATCTAACCTTTCTTGATATTAACTTTCTAGGAAATAGCCTTTGTAAGACACTAATGCCGTCAACAATTAAACCGTGCTAAATGACTAAATTATCCTCTTACATTGTGTAAGGACGAAACTGCCCTTCTCTTCTTCTCCTTCAATTGACTAAAGAAAACCAAAACTTTTAGAAATTCGGTCGTCTTCACCATCGTTCTCCTGTCGTCTAGAATCGACTCCATCGAAGTTGGGTCAGTCATTCTTCCTATTTCAAATCCCATTGTTCTCCTTTCGACTGGAATCCACTCCATCGAAGTTGGGTCCTCTCCGCTGGAATCTTGCTACCGACCGTAATCGACGGCGACGGCGACGGCGACGGCGACAGTGACCAGAATCTTGAGAGTGCCGCCACCTCCTTCAATCGAGCTTCACTGTCAAGTTTGAAATCGAGCTTCACTGTCTAGAATACACAGTCAATGTAAGTCCCGTAATCACACTTAAGTTTCCAATGTCATTGAATCTCTCGGTCTTTTATTGTTGTTTAAGTTTGAGACGTTTTTGATAGAATGAGGGATTGATGGTTTTGGATTTGTTGCCCATGAATTGGGGTTTGTGTATGCAGTATTTTTGGGGTTTAGTTAAGGTGTTTGATGAAATGCCACATCAAGCTCTTAAGAGGGGCAGTATTGTTGTAGTTAAGGTATTTAGTTTTGTTGGGTGCACACATCGTCCTCACTATCACATGAATAACTGGAAGAAATGCACTCTTGTGAATATTATTGTATGGTTTGTTTTCACATTTATTGTGTTGTATGGTTTGGTGGGGAAAAGGTTTAGGGAATTTGTATGTGATTTTGTGAGGGTAGATAGTGTATGTATATTTGTTTGTGTTGATCGCTGCTGAACCAAAAGAGGTTTTGCTATTGTTGTTGGTTGATGGTGTATGTATATTTGTGTGTGTTGATCGATGTTGGTTGTTGATGGTGTATGTATATTTGTTTGTGTTGATGGTGTATGTATATTTGTTTGTGTTGGTTGGTTGAACCAAAACAGGCCCCTGCTATTGATTTATCCCTTTTGCTTTTGTTATTGGCTGCTATTATTGATTGTGAAAATTGGAAACTATAGGGAAAAATACGGTCAACGCAGCGGAAACGAGACTAAAAACAAGTTTAATATATTTTAAAATTTTTCCTTTGATGAACCTTAACCCTTTAAATTAATTAAACATATATATTAACTAACAAAAGTAGAATACCTTTTGTCGCGTGATCCGATTGACTTATGTCGATGGTAATCCGCAAGATCTTCAATCCTAGCACGAACGTGAATCACCTAGGAGCGTGGTCTCCCTTTTCTTTGAATTGCGTACCTGAGAATGGATAAACAAAATCTCTTTTTCTTATTGTTAGTCACAAAACATCCAAAAGACTACAAAGATTATTCCGGTCACTTATGAGTTCTTAATCTAATGATCGAAACTCGCGTGAACCTTATTCGAAGTTGTACACACAAGCCTATTGATGTATAAGCAATTTCAAAGTATACAAACGTAGTTAAATTGCTTAAGGCATACCTAGAGGGGGGGGGGGGGGTGAATAGGTTTTTACACCTTTTTCCAATCCCTTAAACAAACTCTCGTTTGTCCCTTAAGGTAGCCTTACACACAACAAAATAAACCAAGAAAGACATACATAGACAATATGAGAATATAATCATGTGCACAAGGTCTAAGTATATCACCTAGTTGTGTGATGTATAAAATCAAATAAACACAACAACAAATAAAACTTGTATTTCAATAGATGTTCAACAAGTTACAAAAGTGATCAAATATCACTATACAAAAATTACAATATACAAAAGAATCAAATATACAAAAATGATCTAAAGAATGAATTCACAAATCACACTTTACAAATACTTGCTTCACTATACATCACAAGTGAGTAATATGAAACAAGATAATAACATATACAAATAAAATATAAAAGATAGAGATAGGAAGAATTAACACAAGAGATTTTTTAACGTGGTAAAACCTCCAAGGAGGAAACATCCACGGGTTGAAATACAACCATTAGGGTACTATATATATTGGATGATAAAAATAGAGAATCCATAAAGTGACCAATCTTTAGCTCACCCAACCTAGTGGAGTCTAAGTCTACCTAACCCTATTGGAAAGTATGAGATCCCTAAATGATGCAAAACCACCATATATTGGACAACACACAAAACCAACATCGATGGAAGATTAGAAATTCCTCAAGAGTGCATACACCTCCCGTGTACCCCGCTCTTTTGGAGTCTATGTCTAACCATACGCCTAGGCCTACCAATATAATAGCCAACTCCCTATCCAAGGCACTCTTGCCTCTAGGGAGCCTCCCATTCATGGCTATCCGAGTCCTCCGACTCTAGCCATGACTTCTTGCTTACCTATCTGAGTCATCCTGACTCTAGGCAAGTCTTCTTGCTTGGCTATCCGAGTCATCCCGACTCTAACCAAGACTTTATGCCTTTTACAAGGACTTCCTAGTGTGATCATATGAATGCAAATGATGCAAACAATCAAATCAACATAGAACATGTGATCAATACATTCTATGGTACAAATAGACCTAAACATGTGATACCACAAGTAATAAAGTCTAGATGCAAAATGCAAGAATAAAACCTAAAGCATGTGAAACATCAAACACATAAGCTCAAAGTCTCATTCACACATACAACACTTGAATCAAAATATATTCATGAAGTACAAGTTCAAGATGCAATCAACATACAATAAAATGCTAGATATATGAGATTTAATCAATCAATATTCTAGCCAAAAAATATTGAGCAAGGATTCAAGATATAAATCAATCAAATCCTAGATTGCTCTAAAACACAAACAAATTCAATAATCCTAGATTTCATCAATCAAAGGATCAAATCAAATCTCAAGGTCATTTATCACAAAATTGATTCAATCAAGTTACAAACAACCTAAGATGCCATTCTAATCACAATACAACTCACAAACATGTGAAAAACCTAGAATCATAGAAACTAGTCCACATTTGTCTATAAATTGACTTTCAATTAGAATGATTATGAAGCTATCTTTCTCAATAGCTCTTACCAAACATAAAAATACATATAGAAGAAGAAACCCCAAGCAAATTGAAGGTTAAAAAGAAAGAAATCCCAAAGATAAGTCCAATACCTTTGATTCAACAGCTGGTTCGGATTTCAGTGTGGAACCACCAGAAAACTCAATCAAACAGCCACCAAACCACTTGGAAATGATAGAGGACTCAATTACAAACATTCTCCAATTTGAATCACTCAAATCCGACTCCGGATGAGGGAGATATGATGTTTGGAAGGTGAGAAAATTCAGAGGAGAGGACTGACGGGATTCTAGCAAATTTTCTTCTTGAAAATCAAATGGAGAGAGAGGAGGGAAATAAAAGGAGGAGAGAGAAGGAGATTCCGGGCCAATCAGGTGAGGCCACGTCACCTCAGACCGTGGGGGGTGCGTGGACCTCACGGGGGCAGAGAGCCTGATCGGTTCATTTCTAGACATGTTTTAGGCCCCGAATTCCTATTATTTATGCTTTGTTCTCGAGTAAATTAGGTTGTTTAATGTGTTTGTTGAGCATGTGTAGGTCCATTCCATTCTAGTGGAGTTAAATCTTATTTTGGAAGAAAAGGAATCAAAAGATGGAGAAAAGGAACAAATTGGAAGAAACAATGAAAAGATGATTTTCGGCCAGTGTAGAACCTCTATGTTACAGGGCCCATATCTCTCAGATCCGATTGAATTTGTGTGTCCTACCACATATGGATTGAAAGCCCCGGAAGTCTAGTTTTCGACACACTTTTCAGATCACAATTCCGATAATTCTAGAAGAAGTTATGACTGATTTAGTAACCGAAGGTCAGAGCTGAAAAGAATTACCTCAGCCCAGACCGCCCCCCGTGCAACTTGCCTAGGGAGCGGCCTGGGTAGCGACCCAAAACAGAAGAATTTCCGCTTGACGTGTAGCTACTGAGGTAACATGCCTCTAGAGCGATCCAATGAGCGGAATTACGTATTTTTGGCGGATTTCAACTCCGAATTGGTCCAGAACTGTTCCAATACTTCCCAAATCAAATCCTAATAATTTTAGAAGATCAAGACATGTTTGGGAAACTTCCTAAACTCAAATTAGGAGTCAATCATCAAGATAGTGTAGGGAAAAATACCAAGAAGTACACGCAGCGGAAGCGAGACTAAAAAAAATTAGATTTAGTGACTTTTAAAAAATTTTCCCTTTTATGAACCTTAAACCCTTTAATCAATTAAACATACATATACAATAACAAAAAGTAGAATACCTTTTGTCGCGTGATCCGATTGACTTACGTCGATGGTAATCCGTAAGATCTTCAATCCTAGCACGAACGTGGATCACCTAGGAGCGTGGTCTCCCTTTTCTTTGAATTGCAAACCTGTGAATGGACAAAACAAACTTTTCTATTCTTTGTTAGTCACAAAAACAATCAAAAGAATGACTAAGATTATTCCGGTCACTTTTGAGTTCTCAATCTAATGATCGAAACTCGCGTGAACCTAGATCGATATCGTATACACAAGCTTATTGATGAATAAGCAAATAGTATACTATCAAAGAATAATCTAACACTCCTTTTTGTTTTAGTAGAATAAAAACTTTCTATGAATTGAGAAGAAGAAGAAATTTTTATCATAAACACATGTGGTGGCCGAATTCTATACTTGTCAATATATAGGTGGCCTAAGTTTGCTTCTTCTTTTTTTTTTATTATTAGGGTTGCCGAAATCCTAACCTAGAAATAACTAGGGTTGCTGCAAACACATGCCCACCATAGGCTTATGTTGCACCCTAATTTCCATCTAGTTTTAAAGACATCAAACCCTAATCCAACTCATAGATCTTTTATTCTTTTATTTTGACTAAATAAAAAGACTTCTTATTTGATTAAATAAATAAAACTAATTATTTATTTCCTTATCAAACAAGTCTTTTACTTTTACTTTTAGGAAATATATTTCCTGATTAGAAAAGATTTGTTTCTTTAACTAAACAATTAATTAATAAATTAATTAATTCTTATTTAATTAAAACAATGAAACAAAATGATATATTAGGTTAAAATAACCCTTGCCGCCCCACTTAGAGTAAATGGGCCAAAATATTATTTTCTTATTTCATTTAATCCATTGGACTTTAAATAAAAAGCCCACATGTGAACCAGACCCATTCTTACTAAAAGAAAGAATCCCACATGTCTTTCATTAATATATTAATATAATTGAGCAGCCCATTACATAAATAATGTGCAAATTATATTCTTAATATATTAAATGCAATTCTAGATGGACCCTTAAATTGGTCCGGTAGAATATATCAAGTGATCCATGCAAGTCCGTGTGGATTGGGGATCTTGGCGGGCCATCTAAATTTAAGCTTCAATAGACATAACCTAATCACAATCAACAAATGATTCACTTAGGTCCGATCCATTAATTTTAACTCATTCCACTAAAGAGCTAAAACTGAACTCTTAAATAAAGATAGAAAAGGAAGATGCTCCTCATTCATACCCTAGACAATCATATAGGAGATAGTGTATCCTCGTGATTAATATCAGTAATCGCCAAGAGTTCATAGACCGCCTATAACTCTCCAAGTTACCATATTTACTCATATGACCACGTTTTGAACTTGGATATTTTAACTTGTCCAGAAGCCATGTTTTCAATAGACACTATCGAAAACTCAACGTTGAGATTTAATATCCAATTACCTCAAAACATCCATATGATGGTATTATACTCTCATTTAATTAAATGGAGCCACGATGTCCATATCTATAAATGAAGTCCTCTATCGATTAACAAATGAATATCACCAAACTATCGAGGATAGACTATGCGATATAATCGTACTCATTGATAACTCAAATGATATCACTTGCAACCATAAGTCCATCATTTATCTCAGGATTAAGATAGACTCTCCGATTGTCCTGATAATGAAAAGACTTTTATCTATTGACGGTTATAGATAAAGTATTTCATTGTGATCCAGTTCAATGCACCCAGTGCACTAGATCCTTTTGCTCGAAGACACTCCGATGATTTTAGACTCATCATATCTCATTTGATCCCACTCAAATGCTAGCAAAAGAATTCTACAACTTTAACAAGATAAAGGTGCCCAACCTTTAACTTAAGTTGTGAACATTATTCAAGACTAACTAAAGAATTGTGTCTACTATTAGGATTATGCTCAATAGCAAGAGTGTAATAGTGTTTTTGACAATCTATTCATATTAATAAAATGTGATTTCTGGTTTAACAAATCTTATAGCATTTATAGTTTAATTATTATAATTGTCAAAGTAAATAATCATAAGGTCTAAAGACTATGAGAAAAGAAGAATTGTTCGTACATCTGGATATGTATGAGGTAGACACAATTCTTTAGTTAGTCTTGAATAATGTTCACAACTTAAGTTAAAGGTTGGGCACCTTTATCTTGTTAAAGTTGTAGAATTCTTTTGCTAGCATTTGAGTGGGATCAAATGAGATATGATGAGTCTAAAATCATCGGAGTGTCTTCGAGCAAAAGAATCTAGTGCACTGGGTGCATTGAACTGGATCACAATGAAAAGCTTTATCTAGAACCGTCAATAGATAATAGTCTTTTCATTATCAGGACAATCGGAGAGTCTATCTTAATCCTGAGATAAATGATGGACTTATGGTTGCAAGTGATATCATTTGAGTTATCAATGAGTACGATTATATCGCATAGTCTATCCTCGATAGTTTGGTGATATTCATTTGTTAATCGATAGAGGAATTCATTTATAGATATGGACATCGTGGCTCCATTTATTAAATGAGAGTATAATATCATCATATGGATGTTTTGAGGTAATTGGATATTAAATCTCAACGTTGAGTTTTCGATAGTGTCTATTGAAGACATGGCTTCTGGACAAGTCAAAATATCCAAGTTCAAAACGTGGTCATATGAGTAAATATGGTAACTTGGAGAGTTATAGGCGGTCTATGAACTCTTGGCGATTACTGATATTAATCACGAGGATACACTATCTCCAATATGATTGTCTAGGGTATGAATGAGGAACATCTTCCTTTTCTATCTTTATTTAAGAGTTCAGTTTTAGCTCTTTAGTGGAATGAGTTAAAATTAATGGACCGGACCTAAGTGAATCATTTGTTGATTGTGATTAGGTTATGTCTATTGAAGCTTAAATTTAGATGGCCCGCCAAGATCCCCAATCCACACGGACTTGCATGGATCACTTGATATATTCTACCGGACCAATTTAAGGGTCCATTTAGAATTGCATTTAATATATTAAGAATATAATTTGCACATTATTTATTTAATGGGCTGCTCAATTATATTAATATATTAATGAAAGACATGTGGACTTGTTTCTTTTAGTAAAAATGGGTCTGGTTCACATGTGGGCTTTTTATTTAAAGTCCAATGGATTAAATGAAATAAGAAAATAATACATGGCCCATTTATTTTAAGTGGGGCGGCAAGGGTTAATATATTAGCCTATATATTATTTTGTTTCATTGTTTAATTAAATAAGAATTAATTAATTTATTAATTAATTGTTTAATTAAGAAACAAATCTTTTCTGAATAGGAAATATGATTCCTAGAGTTATACTATTGGTAGTAGTATACTAAAATTAAAAGACTTGTTTGATAAGAAAATAAATAATTAATTTTATTTATTTAATCAAATAAGAAGTCTTTTTATTTAGTCAAATAAAAAGAATAAAAGATCTATGAATTGAATTAGGGTTTGAAGTCTTAAACTAGAAAGGAATTAGGGTGCAACACAAACTCTTTTTGGTTTGTGTATTGCGGCAACCCTAGTCCCTTTTTACTAAGAGAATTCGGCCACCCTAAAAGAAAGAAAAAAAGAAAATTTGGCCACCTATATATTCACTTTTATAGAATTCGGCCACACCTAATGCTTTGTGCTTGAGAGACAATTTTTCTTCTTCTTCTAAATTCATAGAGAGCATTATTTTTATTCTACCGAAAACATAAAAGAGTGAATAAATTATTCTTTGATGGTACACTATTTGCTTGTTCATCAATAAACTTGTGTGTACAACATCGATTTAGGTTCACGCGAGTTTCGATCATTAGATTAAGAACTCAAAAGTGACCGGAATAATTTTAGTCTTCTTTTGATTGTTTTTGTGACTAACAAAGAAAAGAAAAGTTTGTTTGTCCATTCACAGGTTTGCAATTCAAAGAAAAGGGAGACCACGCTCCTAGGTGATCCACGTTCGTGCTAGGATTGAAGATCTTGCAGATTACCATCGACGTAAGTCAATCGGATCACGCGACAAAAGGTATTCTTCTTTTGTTAGATAATATATATGTTTAATTGATTAAAGGGTTTAAGGTTCATAAAAAGGAAAAATTTTAAAAGTTACTAAATCTATTTTTAGTCTCGCTTCCGCTGCGTGTACTACGGTATTTTTACCTACATCTACCACATACATATCCAGATGTACGAACAATTCTTCTTTTCCCATAGTCTTTAGACCTTATGATTATTTACTTTGACAATTATAATATTAAACTATAAATGCTATACGATTTGTTAAACCAGAAATCACTTTATTAATATGAAAAAGATTGTTAATTACAACATTACACTCTTGCTATTGAGCATAATCCTAACAATCTCCCACTTGCGCTATAGCAAATGTGTCATATCTCTCAAGCCCATGTTCTTTAGATGCGCATCGAAACTCTTCTAAGGTAGAGCCTTTGTGAAGGGATCCGCTAGATTTTCTGCTGACGCGATTTTGGTAATCGTCACGTCACCTCTTTGAACAATCTCCCTTAAAAGATAATACTTTCTTTCAATGTGTTTACCTCTCTTGTGACTTCTTGGTTCTTTCGAATTAGCCACTGCTCCATTGTTGTCACAGTAGATAGTGATCTGCTTATTAGCACTAGGAACCACTTCCAAGTCAATCAAGAATTGGCGGAGCCAAACAGCCTCTTTGGCAGCCTCGCATGCAGCAACATACTTAGCTTCCATGGTGGAATCAGCAATACAAGATTGCTTGATACTCCTCCATATAACTGCTCCTCCTCCAATAGTAAACACAGCCCCTGATGTGGATTTTCTGGAGTCAGAATCTAATTGGAAATCAGAATCTGTATACCCAACGGGGACCAAATCCCCTCCAGAGTATACAAGCATATTATCTCTCGTTCTCTTGAGATACTTGAAAATATGCTTGACTGCCGTCCAGTGATCAAGACCAGGTTTCGATTGAAACCTGTTAACTATGCCAACAGCAAAACAAATATCTGGTCTAGTACAGAGCATTGCATACATGAGACTTCCAACTGCCGAGGCATATGGAACTCTACTCATGAATTGCTCTTCATGCTCATTCTTAGGAACTTGTTCCTTAGAAAGCTTGATTCCATGTCTGAAAGGTAACATACCTTTCTTGGAATCCTGCATGGAAAACCTAGACAAGATCTTGTCTATGTATGAAGCTTGGGATAATGCAATCGTTCTATTCTTTCTATCCCTTATTACTTGGATACCTAGAATAAAACTTGCTTCTCCTAAGTCCTTCATATCAAATTGTTTTGCTAACCATTCTTTTACTGATGTCAATACACCTACATCGTTTCCAATGAGTAGTATATCATCAATATAAAGAATCAAGAAAATCAACTTGTCGCCCTTAATCCTTTTGTATACACAAGGTTCGTCAGGATTCTGAATAAATCCAAAACCTTTGACAGCTTGATCAAACCTTATGTTCCAGGATCTGGATGCTTGCTTTAATCCATATATGGATTTCTGCAACTTGCATACCTTATCCATTTGGCCATTTTCAATGAATCCCTCTGGTTGCATCATGTAGATGCTTTCGTCAAGACTTCCATTAAGGAAAGCTGTCTTAACGTCCATTTGCCAAATCTCTAGATCTAAGATGCTGAAATGGATAAGAGTATCCTAATGGATTTAAGCATGGCCACAGGAGAGAAGGTTTCCTTGTAATCGATACCTTCTTTCTGTGTATACCCTTTAGCTACCAATCTAGCTTTAAAGGTTTCCACCTTTCCATCCATACCTCTTTTCCTCTTGTATACCCATTTGCACCCAATGGGTTTTATCCCTTTAGGCAAGTCTACAAGGGACCAGACTTTGTTATCGAACATAGATTCAATCTCGGATTGCATTGCCTTTTGCCAATGGAGACTATCAACATCCTCCATAGCTTCCTTGTACGTATAGGGATCATCGTCGTCCAGGAGATTCTCCACTGATTCTCCCAGACCGATGTATCTTTCGGGTTGTGTTCTAACCCTCCCACTACGACGAGGAATGGTAGGTTGTTGATCTTGTGTTGGTTTGGAACTTACAATTGGGTTAGGTTGTGTAACCTCTTGTGGAATTGTATCTCCTGACATCTCATTCAGGACAATTCTACTTCTAGGCACAAAATCATTCATATAGTCCTTTTCCAGAAATTTAGCATTTGTCGAAACAAATACTTTAAGATCTGAAGGACTATAGAAATAATATCCTTTAGTTTCTTTTGGATACCCTACAAATATACATGTTTCTGAACGGGACTCCATCTTTTCTGTCTTTCCTTTTAACACATGCGCAGGACAACAAAATATCCTTAAGTGTTGTAAACTAGGCTTGCGCCCAGTCCACAACTCATGCGGTGTTTTAGGAACAGACTTAGATGGTACATCGTTTAGAATGTATATAGCAGTTTGTAAAGCATATCCCCAAAAAGAAATAGGAAGCGTTGAATAACTCAACATAGACCTAACCATATCCAAAAGAGTTCTATTTCTCCTTTCTGCTACCCCATTCTGTTGAGGTGTACCTGGTGCAGAAAACTGAGAAACTATCCCATTATCAATAAGATATTGCTGAAACTCACCAGATAGATATTCTCCACCACGATCAGATCTCAAGATTTTTATGTGTTTCTCAAGCTGATTCTCCATTTCAGCTTTGAATGCTTTGAACATGTCAAAAGCATCCGACTTATGTCGCATGAGATACACATAACCAAATCTCGAGTAATCATCTGTGAAGGTGATGAAGTACTCATATCCACCTCTAGCTTGAATGCTCATAGGTCCACATACATCAGTGTGTATTAATCCTAAACATTCTGTGGCTTTTGCACCTTTGGCAGAGAACGTCCTTTTGGTCATTTTACCTTCCAAACAAGATTCACAAGTTGGTAGATCATCAACCTTTAAGTCACTCAAAGGTCCGTCGCATACCAATCTTTTAATCCTATTAAGGTTAATATGACCTAAGCGTAAATGCCAAAGGTAGGTTTCATCTGTTGATAATTTTACTCTTTTATGATTAGGTTCCGTTATTTCTGTGTCTAACGAGTGAGAGATATTTCTATGCAAAAAGTATAGACCGTTTTCCAATGTACCTTGGCAAATAATTTTGTCATTTTTACTAATAATAAAAACTTTATTAAAAGTAACCGAATATCCAAATTTATTCAAACAAGAAACTGAAATTAAATTCCTCTTGAATTGAGGTACATAATAAACGTCTATCAAATCTAAATGCCTTCTAGAATCCAAATAAACTCTAATATCTCCCACTGCACTTGCAGACACTAACGTTCCGTTGCCCAAGCGCAAATTGATTTCATTCTTACTCAACTTTCTCCTTTCTTGGAACCCCTGTAAGGAATAGCAAACATGATTTGTGGCTCCAGAGTCTATGATCCAAGAATCTGTAGAATCTGCCAAAAAACATGTTTCAAGATAATTAATATTACCTTGTTCCTTCTTGTTCTGGGACTTTGGGCAATTTCTTTTCCAATGTCCCTTTTCACCACAAAGGAAGCACTTCCCTTTGATCTTGGTTACTTTCTTGGTCTCCTTCTTGGTAGGCCCAAGTTGCTTTTTCTTCTGTTGTTCCTTGACCTTTTGACGGGCCTTAACAGTAGCAACTTTACCAACCAAATGAATCTGAGATTCATAAGTAGGAGCAGGTGGTTTAGGAGCAGACAGAATAAACTTATGTTTTTCAGCTTGCAGCAACAACCCAATTTTCCTTTTCCATGTGACATAATTATCTCCGGTTAAAATATTATCTTTTAAGATGTTCATTAGGGATGGGGTCATGATTTCTGAATATAACAAAAATATATATGAGTAAATAATCATGATAAAGCACTTTTAAATATTTATCTTGAATTAAATAAATAACTCAATCATAAAAATTCAACGGTGATCCAACACCCATAAATGTTACGCCTCCTTTGGGAGTTCGCACCATTTACTAGTTAGACTAGGTCCCACCTAATTGTTAACATAACAACCAGCGTTTTCAATTTTAGCCTTGCAATTTTATTAACAAGAACTCTTGGGAGGATATCAATAAAATTACATTGAGTGTGTTACCAAGATATCGACCCTCAATTTTCTCTCACGAAAATCCCTCCTTGGGGAGTAGATCTCGTTTGAGTCCATTGTCTAGTCTATCCTTGTAAGGAAGTATATTGCTAAATTCCATTCATGGACGCCCCTTGGGGGGATTACCAATAAATAATAAAGCTCAACTAACCTTGGAGGCCATAGGTGTTACGAAAACACCTTCTCCCACTCAATTATTTAAGGCGTGTGATTAAATCCCATAGAATGATTTACCAAGTTATCTAGATGCCAATTTAGATACCTAAATCATTCAATGCATGTTCATACCAAAAGAGATATATGAGTGGCACTCCTATTCTATGTGTCATGTTATCATACAATAACAAATATTGTAATATTTAAGCATAAATTAAATAGCAACAATTTTGGCTCATCCTAGAAAAACAAGTAAATTACAATTGTTTTAGGAATACAAGATCTTCAAGTGGCCCATCAACCATACGCTCATCCTTCGGCCTTCTCCCATGGGCGTGCACAGCCCACAACCCACAAAGGGGCTGCCATGCGCAGCCCATAAGGCCACACAAGGCTGCCATGCGCAGCCCACCAAGGTTTGGGCTTGCCATGCGCAGCCCAATCCACTCCTAGGGTGCGCACGGTGCTCGTTCTCGGTTTTGGTTGCTTCGTTTTCCTTCCTGTCTTCGAATCTTCAAAACCCGATTACTTTACAGCAGTATAAAATAATAAAATACTGCAGTATTAATTTTTTTTTTTTCTTTATTCACTGCAGTACTTTTACACATAAAAAACTGCACTAAAAATTAAATAAAAAAAACTGCAGCAGTAATAATAAAAAAAATACTGCACTTATTAAAAAAAATAAAAATAAAACCTAGCAACTACTAAAAAGGAATTATGGCGATAATAGACCACCCTTCTTGTTACAATTCCATAACAAAAATTACATTGAAAATCTAGGACCAAAATCGAGCAATAACAATCCACATAAAACATATATAAATCCATACATCACATGTAATTATATATGCGAATACCTAGAGTGCCATCTCTTTCTAAACATGCATAATCACAATAAAAAGAAATCGATCCATGTATATATACGTTAATTAATTAAAAAGGGTTCAACCTAGGCTCTGATACCAATTGTAGGGAAAAATACCAAGAAGTACACGCAGCGGAAGCGAGACTAAAAAAAATTAGATTTAGTGACTTTTAAAAAATTTTCCCTTTTATGAACCTTAAACCCTTTAATCAATTAAACATACATATACAATAACAAAAAGTAGAATACCTTTTGTCGCGTGATCCGATTGACTTACGTCGATGGTAATCCGCAAGATCTTCAATCCTAGCACGAACGTGGATCACCTAGGAGCGTGGTCTCCCTTTTCTTTGAATTGCAAACCTGTGAATGGACAAAACAAAATTTTCTATTCTTTGTTAGTCACAAAAACAATCAAAAGAATAACTAAGATTATTCCGGTCACTTTTGAGTTCTCAATCTAATGATCGAAACTCGCGTGAACCTAGATCGATATCGTATACACAAGCTTATTGATGAATAAGCAAATAGTATACTATCAAAGAATAATCTAACACTCCTTTTTGTTTTAGTAGAATAAAAACTTTCTATGAATTAAGAAGAAGAAGAAATTTTTATCATAAACACATGTGGTGGCCGAATTCTATACTTGTCAATATATAGGTGGCCTAAGTTTGCTTTTTTTTTTTTTTTTTTATTATTAGGGTTGCCGAAATCCTAACCTAGAAATAACTAGGGTTGCCGCAAACACATGCCCACCATAGGCTTATGTTGCACCCTAATTTTCATCTAGTTTTAAAGACATCAAACCCTAATCCAACTCATAGATCTTTTATTCTTTTATTTTGACTAAATAAAAAGACTTCTTATTTGATTAAATAAATAAAACTAATTATTTATTTCCTTATCAAACAAGTCTTTTACTTTTACTTTTAGGAAATATATTTCCTGATTAGAAAAGATTTGTTTCTTTAACTAAACAATTAATTAATAAATTAATTAATTCTTATTTAATTAAAACAATGAAACAAAATAATATATTAGGTTAAAATAACCCTTGCCGCCCCACTTAGAGTAAATGGGCCAAAATATTATTTTCTTATTTCATTTAATCTATTGGACTTTAAATAAAAAGCCCACATGTGAACCAGACCCATTCTTACTAAAAGAAACAAGCCCACATGTCTTTCATTAATATATTAATATAATTGAGCAGCCCATTACTAAAATAATGTGCAAATTATATTCTTAATATATTAAATGCAATTCTAGATGGACCCTTAAATTGGTCCGGTAGAATATTTCAAGTGATCCATGCAAGTCCGTGTGGATTGGGGATCTTGGCGGGCCATCTAAATTTAAGCTTCAATAGACATAACCTAATCACAATCAACAAATGATTCACTTAGGTCCGATCCATTAATTTTAACTCATTCCACTAAAGAGCTAAAACTGAACTCTTAAATAAAGATAGAAAAGGAAGATGCTCCTCATTCATACCCTAGACAATCATATAGGAGATAGTGTATCCTCGTGATTAATATCAGTAATCGCCAAGAGTTCATAGACCGCCTATAACTCTCCAAGTTACCATATTTACTCATATGACCACGTTTTGAACTTGGATATTTTGACTTGTCCAGAAGCCATGTTTTCAATAGACACTATCGAAAACTCAACGTTGAGATTTAATATCCAATTACCTCAAAACATCCATATGATGATATTATACTCTCATTTAATTAAATGGAGCCACGATGTCCATATCTATAAATGAAGTCCTCTATCGATTAACAAATGAATATCACCAAACTATCGAGGATAGACTATGCGATATAATCGTACTCATTGATAACTCAAATGATATCACTTGCAACCATAAGTCCATCATTTATCTCAGGATTAAGATAGACTCTCCGATTGTCCTGATAATGAAAAGACTTTTATCTATTGACGGTTATAGATAAAGTATTTCATTGTGATCCAGTTCAATGCACCCAGTGCACTAGATCCTTTTGCTCGAAGACACTCCGATGATTTTAGACTCATCATATCTCATTTGATCCCACTCAAATGCTAGCAAAAGAATTCTACAACTTTAACAAGATAAAGGTGCCCAACCTTTAACTTAAGTTGTGAACATTATTCAAGACTAACTAAAGAATTGTGTCTACCACATACATATCCAGATGTACGAACAATTCTTCTTTTCCCATAGTCTTTAGACCTTATGATTATTTACTTTGACAATTATAATATTAAACTATAAATGATATACGATTTGTTAAACCAGAAATCACTTTATTAATATGAAAAAGATTGTTAATTACAACATTACACTCTTGCTATTGAGCATAATCCTAACAGATAGGAAATCCAAGTTAGGAAAGGATTCTCATTCCATGTTTCATTCTACTTTCCCACTTGGTGTATTTTCTAAACCTAAGAAGAATTGGGGGTTCACAAGGAAAAGTCACCTATAAATAATTCCTATTCTTTTCAATTCAAAAGAGACAGCCAAGGGAGGTTCCAAGCCATAGAAGGGGGCCGTCCCCCATCACTCTGACCACCACACACATGGGTTTTCTCTACATCTCTTTTATGTTTTTGTTCTCTCCATTAATGTGTAACTAAACCTCTAACTAGGGGATTGATGTAACCGATTTTGGATAACTCTATGTGAACAATTAGTCTACCTTTTGTTAATCAATTGGGTTTCGTTTTGTTTATTGAATTAATTGCTCTATTTTACTCTCTCTGATTATGTTGTGACCGCAAGTGATTTGAGTTTGTGGCTTAGTTTATCCATGAGATTAGGGTTTAGATGTGGATGACCGTTCCATTTAAATCTGAATCAAAAGCTTAATAAACAAGAAAATTGATGTATGCATGACCGTTCTATGTTAATTTGGCTTAGAGTTTTGTTTAAAATATGGGTTTTGACAATTGCTCATTACATGACTGTGTGTGAGTAATAGGAAGAACCCTAGATCATTATTCCGTATTCGTTGCATGACCGTGTGCGAGTATTGGAAAGGATCTTTGAACCTAATTGAATTATCTTGAAAACAAGCCCGTAAACTAGATTGAAGTGTGTAACGAGACTGATTATGAGCATTGAGTGTCTAAGAAAGGTGCATCGATTCCCTAGTATTTCTCTCCATATATTCATCCCTTGTGTGATCTTTGATTTAATTTGATTTGATTTTAGTCTTTAGTTCAAGTAGTCATAATTTGGGTTAATTTTAGAATTAAACAATCTTTTAAAGAATAGCATTATGCAATTTGGTTTTTCGCACTTAGAGTAATCCTTGCTAGATTAATTGGCTTTTACCGATAGAATCGCCGATCCCAGTGAACGAACTTTCTTAGTAAATTGAACACAGATTTTACTGCATCAGAGCCTCTCTGGCTGTGGGGCCCGCGGCCTCCCTCACAGCGTGGGCCAAGTGGCCTCACGGCCACTAACCTCTCTCGCGTGCTCCCTCGGTTCTTCAGCCGTATCTTGGGCATCCGAACTCCGATTTCGAATCAGTTTTAGGATTACGAACCATGACTCTCTTACACACGACGACGACTACACAACTTTGAAAAAAGGTTGAGAAATCATCTCAGAAAATGACGATGAAGTCAACTTAACGAATGAGAACGAAAAGTAGCGTAGCTACATCGTTTGGACTCGAAACCTTATGAATGAATAACCGAAACGACCGGAACTCAATAAGGAATCATAATAGAACATATTCAAGTCCAAATACAAAAATATGGAAACATACAAACACAAAGACACACACATATGCTATTTCCTAGACATAGTCCTAGAACATGCAATAAGCAAAGTTTGTCAAGATAGTATAAATGCATGAGCATATATTATCAAGTACGTGAATGTGTTATATCAATGATGTTTAACCATGAAGGAACACACAAGGATGCCATGTGTGTGTGTGTGCCTAGCCTTGTAAGAGATATGAGGTCTTATATTACCTTTGATGATCAATGATGCACATCTCTTTAATGCCGGCTTCTTGCAAGAATTGTGGTTGAGACATTCTTCGTCTTCTAAAATCTTCAATATATGAACCATTAAACATTACAAGAGAAACACGTTTTGATATGGAATTAATGCCAACACAAACTATAAACCTAACAATCTCCCCCTTTGGCAAATTCCATGTCAAAACTCCTAAACATATACTAAAACAATTACAAAGAAAATTTGGTCACAATGAGTACAATGAGTTACACATATAGACACAAATTATAACAACAAGTCTTGAACTTCATCTTGGTCTTCTCTTGATATCACCTAAAATAAACTTGAAAGCACAAGAATATCCAAGAGACAACACATATGGCAATATACAATCTTAGGCAAGAAAATAAAAACATTTAAGTTCAAATAGATCATGTATGCTCCCCCTTAATACATACTATCCAACAAGTATTCTTAGCCAAGATTCAACAAAAAAAAAAAATTATTACATGCCATAAAGTTCAAACTTGATACCAAATATACTAAAACAAAAAGAAATAAAATGAGACTAAGCAAGCTAGATATCTCCCACATCTCTCATATTTCTCCCCCTTTTTGACATGATATGAAGCCAAAGGGAAAGAGTAAGAAAATATACCTCAAGGAACTCTCTAGCCACTTGTGCCACCAAGGAAAGTAGTGCAGTGTGAGGATCTCACGTATTGCTTTGTTGTAGTTGATTTTCCTTCCAACTCTTTGATCCTTTCATCTTGAACAACAAGCTTGGCACTAAGGTCTTCAATCTTCCTTTGTGACGCCTCAATCGACCTACGAGACTCTTCAACCTCATTTCTCAATTTTAAAGCCTAACTAGGAAGAGCGGGTGAGCTAGGGACATGGCTAGAATCAAGAGATTCACCAAAAACCCTAAACACATCACTAGACTTTCCCTTGTCCTTGTATGACATGGTTGCCACACGTTTCTTACTCAACTTATCTAAGGGAGGAAGCATAACATCATCATCAAGATTCCTCACTCATTTAGCTAAGCATAATTGAGTTATAAATCCCGGAAATGCCAATTTCTTATCCAAACGACTAGTACAAGCCGCAATCTCAATTTGTTCCACAAGCAATTCACCAAGATTTATAGGTTTGTTAGTCACCAAGGCATATACAATCTTGATTTTGTCTCTATTAAGCTCTGAAGCATTAGTAGAGCCAACAAGATTGGAGCACACAAATAAATGCCAAAATGCACTAATTTTTGTCAACTCACCTTGTCTAATATAAGCACGTTTCCCCCACACAAAATTAATATCATCACATAGAGTTCTACCTATTAAATCAAGGTTTTCCAAGATATCAACATCAAGGAATTCCGATTCAATGTCATCGGGCAAGTCTAGAAATTCATTCACCTTCCTAGCACAAACTCTAAAGACAACTTTCCTTATGTCCAAAATGGCACTAGTCACGATAGAACTTCCTTTGTAAGCATGATAAAAATTTCTAACCATGGTCTCATTAGAAACTCCTAACATGTCAATCCAAGGACCCCATTTTCTATCCATAAGCACCTTATAAACATAAGAATCAACACAAGAGTTCAAATCTATACCTCTTTCTTGAATGATCTTCTTGCTACCAAATATTCCCAAATCCTTCACATTTTTGGCTTTGGAAACCTTAGAAGAAAGTGAAGGTTTAGAATTGTCAACGGGAATAAAAGAAGTGTTACCACCAACCTTCTTCGCCTTGCCCATGATCTTGTAACACAAAAACTCTAAAAACAAAAAGTGAGAGGAAACCTAGAAACAAATTAGTAACCAATAAACATATACAAAGGCAAAACATTATATTCAACAAATCATCATGCATATAAGAATTTATCATAGCATCTTCATGAATTATCAAAAATAAGAATAATGCCAACAAACAACAACCTTGAAGAACATGTGAACATGTCATAAAAGAGAACAAGAATTTAGCATATTATGCTCCCCCTTGACAAGTGCCTCATCTAAAATCAAGATAGACAAATGTTCACAAAAATCACCACACAATCACATCACAAGCAATTTTATTAGATTTGCAAATAAGCTTCACATATCTAAGAGAGTTACATCAAGATTATCAATCACTCTCATATGTCATCGAAAATTGCTAAAGTATCAAAATACTAATTAAGCAAAAGTGAGTGTGTGAAGATTTTGCTTCAAGTATATGAAAAGAAGTAGTTTGATAATCAAGCATGCAAACACTTTCAACATCTATTCATCTTAGGCCTTTCCATAAAAAGGTCAAACCGATTATCATCCGAAATTTTGCTTATAAAGAGAATAGATATCAACATGTGAGCGTGTGTGTGCATGTGGCTCGTCAACCCATTTCTATTTGTCAACCCGAGCTCATTTGATTATTCAACTATACTCCATAAGCCTTTTTTTTATTATTATTTAGGCTTGAATCAAAGATTTTTTTTTTTTTTAATGATTCAATTCAACACTTCTTTGATTTTTCTAACAAAAAACATATACTACTCATGGCGGCTTTCACTCATCACAATGGCGTAGCCCTTTCCTACATTGGGCGGCTTCACAACCAAGGTGTGTAGCCCTTTCCATGAGGGTGCTCGTTGAGTTCTATATTGCCGAAGCAAATGGATACCAACCATTGGTTATTTTTAAATGTACTAGTCCTTAGGACTTCAAGGTGTATCCAAAGCTAGCATCAATCAAGCTCAACATACTTAACAAAACATACAAGAGAAGCAAAGTGCATTTTTTGAAACCAAAATTTAAGGCTTAAAAGCACATGATCAAGAAGCAAGTAAAGAGACTTACTTAAGATCTCTACTTCTCAAGAGAGTAGCTATCAAAGAATATGAAGCTCACATTATTCAAAAATTAGCCACTCAACAATCATACAAATAACAACACACTTCATGAATAAGATCAATATGAACACTTATCACCAAAAGATCTTGTAAGGATTCCCGTAGTTTTTAATTGGCTTATTTCGTGATCAAACCATATGTGGGGATCATGTAAGGGTAGCTTAGGAATGTGTTCAAGCTCAAAGCCCTTGCAAGTGTTAAGCACTCCAAAGGTATATGTTTAGTGCTTAATTTTCTATGAAGAGATTTAGTGCACACACTCACTTAGCATACTTGCATTTGTGTGCATTCTCTTCACATGTCACTTATCACACTTGCACTTCTTTGTTATATTTTTATGTGTGGATTTGTCCATAGATGAGTTCCGAGCGATTCGGAGACTTGTCTATATGTTTCAGATGATTTTCGAGACATTTGGGACATTCCGTGTTTTTATCAGAAACCGAAATTCAATTCTGAGCTTAAATTGAAAGGTTATATAATTTTCCATATTTATAATTGAGTTCGGGTTAATTTTCCGAAGACGGAATTGAATTCTGAATTCCGAGTTCAGAACTGGACTGAAGGCTTTGTGTGTCATGATTGCAACACAAAGAGAGGTGGCATGTGATGGCATGTGTGTGGCAATTTTAGCTTTTTGCCCCGTTGGCCACACCACACCCACGCCCAATTTGACTCTCTGCCCGCGTTGCTTGCACGAGGTCACACACGGCTTTGTTTCATTTTTTTCTTCTTTATTTTGTTTGCTTTTTATATTGTTTGGTTGTATGTTAAAATATATATATATATATATATATATATAATAACGAGTTCTGATATGTATATAATATATATATATATGTTTGCTTTTTTTGTTTTTTGTCTTTTGCATACATTATATATTATATATATATTTATTCGTGCATCACCTACCTTTTTGACTTTTGCATATTATATATATATATATATATATTAACGTTTTATATATATATTTTTAAAACGATGGCGTTTGTTTTTCTTTTTTTTTTTGTTTCTTGACTTGATTCATGTTTGTATATATATATATTTTCTTCTTCATTTTTTAAAAGAGGCAAACATACACACTTTGAGAGAGAAAAAATATCTTCAAGAGAAAAACCCCCAAGAACTTGTCTTTAACTCTCAAAACCCATTTTCATATGCATCAAAATATCATCTAAGCATTTTCTAGCATAGTTAGGATGTTTACTTGCATGGGTCTTGGTCAACACACTTCCCTTGGTATGTTCTTCACTATTATCATTTATAATTAGTGTTTTATTTATCAAGGCATCTCTTTTATTATTTGCTTGTTCTTAGATTAAAATCTAATATTCAAAATAGAGATTGTTGTGTTGACATGATTGAGTGTTGTATTGTGGTAGCTAATTAGGTTTTGTGCTTAATATTGATTAGCTAAACTATTTGATTGAACATGTCATTTAGTTTTTAATATCTAGGATTGTTCTAATTGCATATTAATCATCTTAGATAAGCATATAGGGTTTCCCTTGCTCTATGTTGCATTTTGGATGTTCACATATATTCACTTAGGGTTGTATTCTCTTCATAGAGAAAGTAAGTCTTGTGTGTAGCTTCCGGGATTAGGTTGCTTAGATCGCAAACAAATTGGACTAGGTTCACTCATACCGGGATTAGGTAGGTGTGTGATTACTTCCGGGATTAGGTTGTAATCGTTTACACATTTAGTGCATTCGAGGTTCGAGTGTGGCTTACTTACTAGCCCGTGGTTTTTCCCGTGAGGGTTTCCACGTAAAAATCAAGTGTTATTTAATTTCCGCATATTTTACTTCATTTATTGCTTTATCTATTTAGGGGTAATTTCATAATTTTGACTAACACGAAAAATTGGGTAAAAAGCGTAAAATCTATTCACCCCCCCTCTAGATAGTTTTATACACACCGTGCTATAATTAGTTTCAGATCTTAAACTAGCAAATGTCAAAAAGGACCATATAAACACTATACTAGTTCTCAATTATGACATGCTTCATGAATGTGATACAAACAATGAGTTGATAGATGAAAAATCAAGTAAGCAAGCAATATGATATAGAGATACCTTCGCAAGCTATTTTCACCAATACAACGCCTTCACCCTTTTTATGAGTCCTCTTAGCTTGTAAGTCCTTATGACTACAAGTTATAGGTGTGTCGATTCCAAGAGACTAAACAATGTAATCCAACTCAAACAAACAAAAAACATGACTTTCTCTAAAAGCCTTAACATTAATGTCACCATATAAATTCCAAAAAAAACTTCTCAAAAGTTAATCAACAAATTTTGACAATCATAACAATCAATGTGAGATAGCTAAGTTAATGTCAAATTGTAAAGATACAAAGCAAACAAGCTAAGCTTCTTAACAACAACACTAGTCTTAAAGCTAACTCACATGTGCAACTTACACTAATGGTAAGAGCACTCACCCTTGACAAATTTTGTCTTAGGTGGACATACACGAACATCATCAAGATTCTCTTTGACCACAATGTTGAACCTAGAGTAAAGTTCTTCCACAACTTGATTCACAATAATATCATTAATACTCTTTTTCTCAACATTGTTATCAACACATGCATGGTCAAATTTTGAAGGATATGCATTCTTCACCTTCCGGACATTCTTAACATGCTTTGTGAGATTATCATGCTTTCCATATTCAAAAGCTTTAGCATGCATAGAATGAGGTCCAATCTCTCTATTCCTAGATGCATTTTTTATGTTGCAATATTCAATGAATTTATAGCACTTGGGCTTGATATGGCGTAAGGTATTGCAAAAATGACATATGGGAACAAAAGGAGAGATTTTACCTTCCGGAGTTGGAGAAGCACAAATGGGAGTTTCAAGGGGTACCTTATTCTTCAACTTGTTCTTCTTCTTTGAACGTCTCTTCTTAGGAGCTTTTTCTTCAAAAATGACTTTGCTTGTAGGAAGTGATGCTTCTATGAGCTTCTTCTCAACTACCGCGACACTTGAGCTTCCTAAGGACATATTAGAGATGATCCTATCCTTTTCAAGCACTATACCCTCAACTTCACAAAGCTTCTTGGCAAGAGCATTCTTTTCACCCAAGAGCCTACGAGTTGTAGTAACAAACTCATCCACTTGTATCTTGATCAAGTCATCCTTCTCATCAATCTCACTTAAGGCTATTTTCAACTTCTCCTCAAGAAACTTCACCTTAGCCAAAAGATCAATGTAGGTTGGATTATCATTTATTAAACACTCTTGATGACTTGGATCAATCTCCTTATCCAACGAATCTTGATTTACATCCTCTAGAGTAGAGTGAGAAGCCATGAATGCAACAAAGTTGCTCACTAGCTCTTCTTCACTAGAAGACTCATCACTTGAGCTCTCTTCATCACTAGAGTTATCATCTTCACTCCATGTAGCCGCCATAGCCTTTCCCTTCTTGTCCTTCTTAGAATCACCACTAGGACAATCCGAAGCATAATGTCCAAACTTCTTACACTTGAAGCATTGAACCTTCCTATTGCTTTTAGCATGGCCACTCCTCTCATGAGGTGGAGTAAAGGACTTTTTGACTTCCTTGTCCCTTGAGTACTTGCCACTTGACTTGGCACCTTTCCTCATGAACTTCCTAAACTTCCTAACCAATAACGCCATCTCCTCATCATCATCGCTACTACTAGCTTCCTTGACAACCTTGAGAGCTAAACCCTTGTTCTTAGCCTTCAGTTTCATGCACACCTCAAAAGTTTGAAGAGATCCTAGCAACTCATCTAAGCTCATGACGTCAATGTCTTTGCTCTCTTCAATGGCGATAACCTTGGCTTTGAACCTCTTTGGAAGTGATCTAAGAATCTTCCAATTTAGCCTCTCACCGGAGATAGGAGTACAAAGTGCTTGGCATTGGTTGGCGATGTCTAGTAGCTTATCTTGGAAGTCAACAAACTTGTCTTCCTCACCCATTTGCAAAACCTCAAATTGGGAAGTGAGCAATTGAAGACGAGACTTCTTCACCGCTTTAGTCCCCTCATTCGTGACTTGGAGAGCTTCCCATGCCTCCTTTGCAGTTTCTAGGTTTTGAATGTAGGAAAATTACCTACTATCAACACCTCCGAAAATAGCATTCACCGCTCGATGATGCCATTTTGCTAACTCAAACTCATTAGTAGACCACTCACTCCTAGGATTGGAAACGGTCACACCATTCTCAATCTTGTTGGGAGCAAGGTAACCTTCTTCAACGGTCATCCAAGCTTTCTCATCGATAGATCGAATGTAAGCCTTCATCCTCAATTTCCAAAACCCATAGTTGTGACCCTTGAGAAGAGGAGGCCTAGAATTCGAAGCCCCTTCAGTGATCACATCATCTTGGAAAACCGTACTTGTAAAAACCTAAGCAATCCACACGTAAGTATAAACCGGATCTCGTCGAGTGCTGTCCGACGACCCGTTCTGATACTAATTGAAAGTATACAAATGTGGTTAAATTGCTTAAGGCATACCTAGAGGGGGGGTGAATAGGTTTTTACATCTTTTTCCATTCCCTTAAACAAACTCTCATTTTTCCCTTAAGGTAGCCTTACACACAACAAAATAAACCAAGAAAGACATACATAGACAATATGAGAATATAATCATGTGCACAAGGTCTAAGTATATCACCTAGTTGTGTGAGGTATAAAATGAAATAAACACAACAACAAATAAAGCTTGTATTTGTATAGATTCAACAAGTTACAAGAGTGATCAAATATCACTATACAAAAATTACAATATACAAAGGAATCAAATATACAAAAATGATCTAAAGAATGAATTCACAAATCACACTTTACAAATACTTGCTTCACTATACATCACAAGTGAGTAATATGAAACAAGATAATAACATATACAAATAAAATATAAAAGATAGAGATAGGAAGAATTAACACAAGAGATTTTTAACGTGGTAAAACCTCCAAGGAGGAAACATCCACGGGTTGAAATACAACCATTAGGGTACTATATATATTGGATGATAAAAATAGAGAATCCACAAAGTGACCAATCTTTAGCTCACCCAACCTAGTGGAGTCTAAGTCTACCCAACCCTATTGGAAAGTATGAGATCCCTAAATGATGCGAAACCATCATATATTGGACAACACACAAAACCAACATCGATGGAAGATTAGAAATTCCTCAAGAGTGCATACACCTCCCGTGTACCCTGCTCTTTTGGAGTCTATGTCTAACCATACGCCTAGGCCTACCAATATAATAGCCAACTCCCTATCCAAGGCACTCTTGCCACTAGGGAGCCTCCCATGCATGGCTATCCGAGTCCTCCCGACTCTAGCCATGACTTCTTGTTTACCTATCCGAGTCATCCTGACTCTAGGAAAGTCTTCTTGCTTGGTTATCCGAGTCATCCCGACTCTAACCAAGACTTCATGCCTTTTACAAGGACTTCCTAGTGTGATCATGTGAATGCAAATGATGCAAACAATCAAATCAACATAGAACATGTGATCAATATATTCTATGGTACAAATAGACCTAAACATGTGATACCACAAGTAATAAAGTCTAGATGCAAAATACAAGAATAAAACCTAAAGCATGTGAAACATCAAACACATGAGCTCAAAGTCTCATTCACACATACAACACTTGAATCAAAATATATTCATGAAGTACAAGTTCAAGATGCAATCAACATACAATAAAATACTAGATATATGAGATTTAATCAATCAATATTCTAGCCAAAAAATATAGAGCAAGGATTCAAGATATAAATCAATCAAATCCTAAATTGCTCTAAAACACAAACAAATTCAATAATCCTAGATTTCATCAATCAAAGGATCAAATCAAATCTCAAGGTCATTTATCACAAAATTGATTCAATCAAGTTACAAACAACCTAAGATGCCATTCTAATCACTATACAACTCACAAACATGTGAAAAACCTAGAATCATAGAAACTATTCCACATTTGTCTATAAATTGACTTTCAATTAGAATGATTATGAAGCTATCTTTCTCAATAGCTTTTACCAAACAAAAACATACATATAGAAGAAGAAACCTCAAGCAAATTGAAGGTTAAAAAGAAAGAAATCCCAAAGATAAGTCCAATACCTTTGATTCAACAGCTGGTTCGGATTTCAGTGTGGAACCACCAGAAAACTCAATCAAACAGCCACCAAACCACTTGGAAATGATAGAGGACTCAATTACGAACGTTCTCCAATTTGAATCACTCAAATCCGACTCCAGATGAGGGAGATATGATGTTTGGAAGATGAGAAAATTCAGAGGAGAGGACTGACGGGATTCTAGCAAATTTTCTTCTTGAAATCAAATGGAGAGAGAGGAGGGAAATAAAAGGAGGAGAGAGAAGGAGATTCCGGGCCAATCAGGTGAGGCCACGTCACCCTAGGCCATGGGAGGCGTGTGGGCCTCACGGGTGTAGAGAGCCCCTCTGGCCATGGGGCCCACGGCCACTAACCTCTCTCGCACGCTCCCTCGGTTCTTCAGCCGTATCTTGGGCATCCGAACTCTGATTTCGAATCTGTTTTTGGATTACGAACCGTGACTCTCTTACTCATGACGAAGACTACACAACTTTGAAAAAATGTTGAGAAATCATCTCGGAAAACGACTATGAAATCAACTCAACGAATGAGAACGAAAAGTAGCGTAGCTACATCGTTTGGACTCAAAACCTTATGAATGAGTAACCAAAATGATCGGAACTCAATAAGGAATCATAATAGAACATATTCAAGTCCAAATACAAAAATACAGAAACATACAAACACAAAGACACACACATATGCTATTTCCTTGACATAGTCCTAGAACATGCAATAAGCAAAGTTTGTCAAGATAGTATAAATGCATGAGCATATATTATCAAGTATGTGAATGTGTTATATCAATGATGTTTAACCATGAAGGAACACACAAGGATGCCATGTGTGTGTGTGTGCCTAGCCTTGTAAGAGATATGAGGTCTTATATTACCTTTGATGATCAATGATGCACATATCTCTTTAATGTCGGCTTCTTACATGAATTGTGGTTGAGACATTCTTCGTCTTCTAAAATCTTCAATATATGAACCACTAAACATTACAAGAGAAACACGTTTTTATATGGAATTAATGCCAACACAAACTATAAACCTAACACAATTAGTGTACTATCGAAAATAGAATAATCTCTTCTCTCTTGTGTCTTGGCCGAAAAAATCAAACACCTGTCTATGAGAATTAGAAGAAGAAGAAGTTGATCCAATCAATCAAGTGAGAGAGCTTGGGTGGCCGAACCCTATAAGGTGACACATATATGGTGGCCGAATTCTCTTCTCTTTCAACTAGGGTTGGCCGAATTCTCCTCTTGATTTAATTAGGGTTGGCCGAATTCTCTACTAAAGAGAGTTTTTGCTTTACCCTAATTACTATCAACTTTAGAATCCTAACCCTAATTCAACTCATAAGTGTTTAATTCTTAATAAAAGACTTCCTTATTTGATTAAATAAATAAACCTTATTATTTATTTTCTTACCAAATAAGTCTTTTACTTTTAGTATACTACTACCAATAGTATAACTCTGGGAAATATATTTTCTGATCAGAAAAAGATTTTGTTCTTTAATTAAATAATTAATTAATAAATTAATTAATTTTTATTTAATCAAACAATAAAATAAAATAATATATTTGACTAATAAATTAGCCTTGCCGCCCACATCATATATATATGGGCTTAATATTATTTTCTTATTTTATTTAATCCATTGGACTTTAATTAAAAGCTCACATGTGAACCAGACCCATTCTTACTAAAAGAAACAAGCCCACATGTCTTTCATTAATATATTAATATAATTATCAGCCCATTAAATAAATAATGTGCAAATTATATTCTTAATATATTAAATGCAATTCTAGATGGACCCATAAATTGGTCCAGTAGAATATATCAAGTGATCCATGCAAGTCCGTGTGGATTGGGGATCTTGGCGGGCTATCTAAATTTAAGCTTCAATAGACATAACCTAATCACAATCAACAAATGATTCACTTAGGCCCGATCCATTAATTTTAACTCATTCCACTAAAGAGCTAAAATTGAACTCTTAAATAAAGATAGAATAAGAAGATGTTCCTCATTCATACCCTAGACAATCATATTGGAGGTAGTGTATCCTCGTGATTAATATCAGTAATCGCCAAGAGTTCATAGACCGCCTATAACTCTCCAAGTTACCATATTTACTCATATGACCACGTTTTGAACTTAGATATTTTGACTTGTCCAGAAGCCATGTTTTCAATAGTCACTATCGAAAATTCAACGTTGAGATTTAATATCCAGTTACCTCAAAACATCCATACGATGATATTATACTCTCATTTAATAAATGGAGTCACGATGTCCATATCTATAAATGAAGTCCTCTATCGATTAACAAATGAATATCACTAAACTATCGAGGATAGACTATGCTATATAATCATACTCATTGATAACTCAAATGATACCACTTGCAACCATAAGTCCATCATTTATCTCAGGATTAAGATAGACTCTCTGATTGTCCTGATAATGAAAAGACTATTATCTATTGACGGTTCTAGATAAAGCTTTTCATTGTGATCCAGTTCAATGCACCCAGTGCACTAGATTCTTTTACTCGAAGACCCTCCGATGATTTCAGACTCATCATAACTCATTTGATCCCACTCAAATGCTAGCAAAAGAATTCTACAACTTTAACAAGATAAAGGTGCCCAGCCTTTAACTTAAGTTGTGAACATTATTCAAAACTAACTAAAGAATTGTGTCTTCCTCATACATATCTAGATGTACGAACAATTCTTCTTTTCTCATAGTCTTTAGACCTTATGATTATTTACTTTGACAATTATAATATTAAACTATAAATGCTATAAGATTTGTTAAACCAGAAATCACTTTATTAATATGAAAATGATTGTCAATTACAATATTACACTCTTGCTATTGAGCATAATCCTAACAGAAACATAAGATGAGCTAAGCCTGGGAGGAATGTTGTAGGCCTAAAAGAAATGTTCCTAGGCACTGACCTGAATTGAATGACAATAATTGTTATACTGTTATTGACTGATTTTTTTTTTTCAGGGCCTAAGGATACCATGTCTTAGGTGTTAGTTCAGTGCAGTGAGCATTGGAAGGGTAACGCATTGACCGGTCCAATTTCGTTTTCAATACGTCTAACTAAAAAAGAGAAGGGAGCGTACGATGAATTGGTGGAAACGATATACCAATGGACAGGGGTTAGTAGAGACCAAATTCAGTTAAAGCTAACTTCGCATGTGAAAACAGGGGTTGATAAAGTTACATTATCTGTTACGAGTGACGACGATGTAGAGTTTGTGATTATGCATAAGGAAAAAGGTTGGGCCACAATTGATGTTGAATTTGTCAACAAACATGAATTTTGACCTCCACCAAATCCAATCCAATCAGAATGTACAGTCTCTCCTGTTAAACCCACCAATATTCCACGGTCTCCGAGGGGTACTCCTAACTATAAATCAGTTAGTGGCAGCAATAATCCGGTTGCTTCACCCAGATTTACGTCAGCAGGAAATGAACAAGCGACGCCAGCATCTACTACCAAGCATGTAGTTGTGGATAATTCAGTTGTGGATAGTTCTAAAAGCATAGATAGTTCTGGAAGGTCTGATAGTTCTAAAACCAGTGATACAGAAGATGAGAGTGGTGGTGATGATGATGATAATGATGATGATGGTGGGATAGCGGCAACAATTCTTGTAACAGAAGAACAAAGGGTGAGTGGAACACCCAACAGTTCTTCACCGTCCTTGTACACACGGTGGACAGTATCAGGTTCAGATCTTTACTCAATACCAGCCGTTCGATCAGTGGATGTGTTTGAAAATCCAGGGGACCAAGGTCTATTATACAAAGGACAGATGTTCAAGGACAAGCCCACATTGAAGAGCGCTATAGGATCGTATGCATTTGGAGAGAGGTTTGAGCACAGGATTTCACGATCTTCCAATACACGATTCACTGCGCAATGTAGTCAGAGAAGTTGTGGATGGGTTCTTCGGGCATAGAAGTCGAATATGGGGACTTATTGGCATGTGAAGGCATTTGTTAATGAGCACACATGTGACAGAAATGACAACTGCAACATTGAATTCAAACGTGTAAGTGCTGTCATGATAGGGGATTTGTATGCAAGGAAATATCGTGATCCCGGGCGCATAATCCGTCCTAAAGATATAGTTTTTGAGATGAGGGAGCAGCATGGCATACACCTCTCGTACAACAAAGCCTACAGGTCGAAGGAGCACGCTTTGAGTCAAGTATTCGGTGATCCGTGGGAATCCTTTCAGAGGTTGCCGTCTTATTTTTATGTTTTGGAACAAGCGAACCCCGGGATTGTGACAAAGATCAAGACCGACTCCAAAAACCGGTTGAAATATGCATTCATGGCAATTGGAGCCTCTATAGAGGGGTTCAATTCTGTTATTAGGCCGGTTATCTGCATCGATGCTACTCACTTGAAGGCTAGGACTAGGGGTGTTTTGTTAGTTGTGGTGTGCAAAGACGGAAACGGGATGATATACCCTTTGGCATTTGGGTTTGCAAACTCTAAATGCACAAAGTCTTGGACTTGGTTTTTGAAGAAACTCCGTAAAGGGATCCAAAATCCGGACCGTGTCATGTTAGTATCGGATCGGTACAATGGTATATTCAATGCAATGGAAGCCATATTCCCAGATGCAGCACATGGGATTTGTGTGTACCACTTGGCACAAAATCTTAAAAGATTTTGCAAGCAGAGGGATGATGTGATGTGGCTTTACTACTGTGCTGCGTATGCATACCGTATCAAGGACTTTGACCATTTCATGGGTGAGGTGAAAGAAACCTGTCCTAAGGTTTACGATGAGCTCCTAGCCGTTGGGGTAGAGAAGTTTTCACGTGTACATAGCCCTAGAAAAAGGAACTCTTTGATGACCACCAACATTGCTGAGTCAATGAATTCTTGTCTAGTTTCGGTCCGAAAATTGCCTATCACAGCAATGGCGGAATGTATCAGAGATTTGTTGCAAAGGTGGTTCTATGATCGTCGAACAAATGCACGTGAAATGTCTACATACTTAACAACGTTTGAAGACGAACACATCAAAGCTTTGGCAGATACAGCAAATAAGTCTGAGATTCACCCCATTCACCACAAAACATTTAAGGTAGATGACAAATAGATTCCTAGAATCATCGACCTTGAAAACAGTTCTTGCTCATGCCGTCAATGGGATATAGATGAGTTGCCGTGTTCTCATGCAATGGTGGTTGCTAGGTATGCTTCCCAGTCTTTTAAGTATGTACATTTATCTGTTATGGTTTATTTTACAAGCTTTAAATTGTGTTTGTTGGTGTGTTATGTCCTAGGTTCAAAGTTACATCAATCAACTCAATGGCTTCTGACTGTTACACAACAGGATATCTTAAACATGCTTATGAAATGGCTGTGAACCCTGTTTCGGATCCCGAATCTTGGGACATTCCTGATGCAATCCGAAACCGTATTGTATTGCCATGGAAGAGAAAAAAGCTACCACGAAGACCAAAGAAGTTGAGGATACCGTTCGCCGGGGTGAAAAGAAAGTTACAATCTTGTTCAAAGTGTGGAAAAAAAGGACACAATAAATCAGCTTGTCCAGAACCATCATCTAGCACAAGCAAACCAGCAAAAAAAACCCTGATCATGCGGCATATGTAAGAAAGAAGGTCACAATAGACTGAAGTGCCCGGACAAGCCACTTGAACCTACCTTGACTGACACGAACGAAGAGATTGCCGTTGGGCCTGCAGTGTAAGTGTCTTGGGTGGGTGCTGAACCAAAACAGTTATTGGCTGCTGATATTGCTGTTTTTATTAGCTTGGGCTGCTGTTATTGATCTTGAAAACAAAAGATCAGTTAAGCCTGTGAGTAATGTTTTAGACCTGGGAACGGTTCCTAGGCCCAAACTAATTTGTTCCTAGGCCTGTAAATTCTTTCTCAAGCTCAGTTGTCTGTCGTTGCCACGTCATCATTTGTCATCGGTATTGATGCTATTAAGAAGGAACTAAGCCCAGGAACTGTAAGGCCTAGGAATAACTTCTAGGCCCATGGTGTATTTAATTTTGATTTAAATATAATTTTTTAAAAATTTCTTTTTTTTATCCGATTGCATAGGATGTTTTTTAGAAGCGGTGTGCACCCATCAGAATCGATTTAGGAAGTGTAAATGTAATAAGGGAGATCGATTCAAGCAACGAGATCAACTTACAATTTTTGAAAGAACTCTTAGGCATTTAGGGGTTTATATTTGAAAGGGTTGTTTACTAAAGGTGTGTAATGGGTAGGGACGTACTTGTTCGACCATTCGATCATCTCTAAACTTCACGTTCATATTTCCATTGATACCCATTCATCGTTGGACCATGCCGATCGTTTAAATTATTGTGGGGCCATCAGAATTTCCTATACGGACGAAAACTGTAAGGCCTAGGAACTGTTCCTAGGCCCAACATAATTTGTTCCTAGACCTGTAAACTCTTTCCCAGGCTCAGTTGTGTGTCACTACCACGTCATCATTCGTCATCGGTATTTGTGCTAAAAGGAAGGAACTAAGCCCAGGAACATCAAGGCCTAGGAACCGGTACTTTAAGACTAGGAACTGTTCCTAGGCCCATGGTGTATTTAATTTTGATTTAAATATAATTTTTTTAAAATTTCTTTTTTTTATCTAATTGCATAGGATGTTTTTTAGAAGCAGTGTGCATCCATCATAATCAATTTAGGAAGTGTAAATGTAATAAGAGAGATCGATTCAAGCAACGAGATCAACTTACAATTTTTTGAAAGAACTCTTAGGCATTTAGGGGTTTATATTTGAAATGGTCATTTACTAAAGGTGTGTAATGGGTAGGGACGTACTTGTTTGACCGTTCTATCATCTCGAAACTTCACGTCCATATTTCCATTGATACCCCTTCATCGTTGGACCATGCCGATCGTTTAGATTATTGCGGGGCCCTTGGAATTTCCTATACGGACGAAAACTGTAAGGCCTAGGAACTGTTCCTAGGCCCAACATAATTTGTTCCTAGACCTGTAAACTCTTTCCCAGGCTCAGTTGTGCATCGCTGCCACGTCATCATTCATCATCGGTATTGGTGCTAAAAGGAAGGAACTAAGCCCAGGAACATCAAGGTCTAAGAACCGGTACTTTAAGACTAGGAACTGTTCCTAGGCCCATGGTGTATTTAATTTTGATTTAAATATAATTTTTTAAAAATTTCTTTTTTTATCCGATTGCATAGGATGTTTTTTAGAAGCGGTGTGCACCCATCAGAATCGATTTAGGAAGTGTAAATGTAACAAGGGAGATCGATTCAAGTAACGAGATCAACTTACAATTTTTTGAAAGAACTCTTAGGCATTTAGGGGTTTATATTTGAAAAGGTTGTTTACTAAAGGTGTGTAATGGGTAGGGACGTACTTGTTCGACCGTTCGATCATCTCGAAACTTCACGTCCATATTTCCATTGATACCCCTTCATCGTTGGACCATGCCGACCGTTTAGATTGTTGCAGGGCCCTCAGAATTTCCTATAGGGACGAAAACTGTAAGGCCTAGGAACTGTTCCTAAACCCAACATAATTTGTTCCTAGGCCTGTAAACTCTTTCCCAAGCTCAGTTGTGTGTCGTTGCCACATCATCATTCATCATCAGTATTGGTGCTAAAAAGAAGGAACTGAGCCCAGGAACATCAAGGCCCAGGAACCGGTACTTTAAGACTAGGAATTGTTCCTAGGCCCATGGTGTATTTAATTTTGATTTAAATATAATTTTTTAAAAATTTCTTTTTTTTTTATCCGATTGCATAGGATGTTATTTAGAAGCAGTGTGCACCCATCAGAATCGATTTAGGAAGTGTAAATGTAACAAGGGAGATCGATTCAAGTAACGAGATCAACTTACAATTTTTTGAAAGAACTCTTAGGCATTTAGGGGTTTATATTTGAAAGAGTTGTTTACTAAAGGTGTGTAATGGGTAGGGATGTACTTGTTCGACCATTCAATCATCTCGAAACTTCACGTCCATATTTCCATTGATACCCCTTCATCGTTGGACCATGCCGATCGTTTACATTATTGCGGGGCCCTCAAAATTTCCTATAAGGATGAAAACTGTAAGGCCTAGGAACTGTTCATAGGCCCAACATAATTTGTTCCTAGGCCTGTAAACTCTTTCCTAGGCTTAGAGAACCATGCAAATTTACTCGACACGTCATCTATTGGTAGTGGGTTACAGATGGATCCCACTATATCTTCTTCTTCTCATTACAGCTTGTATCCCACTAAAAGTAAACCTTCATCTTCCTTAGTCAAACACGTAAAAAATCCTCTTATTACTGATGTGAGTATATTCATCTTCTCCCATCGTCCTTCTTCCTTCATCTTCTTCTCAGAACTGACATCTCCTTCTCCCATCATCCTTCTTCCTTCATCTTCTTCTCAGAAGTAATATCTCCTTCTCCCATCACAAAACCTTTTTTTCGAACACCAATGGGGAAGAATTCTGTTTATGTGGTTTTCAAACGAAGGAAAACCGGTGTGTTTGGTTCTTGGCCTGAATGTCACGAACAAGTAGTTGGTTTTCCAGGAGCATCTTACAAGAAGTTTAACTTAACCGATGATGCATATCAAGCGATAAGTAGATGTTCCGTACATTCAAGCCGTTCTTGGCATGAATCTTCTGTCAATGTTATAGAGAAAGTATCTGATAAGAGTGAAATTACTGGTGTCATGTTTTTTATATTTGTACTCGTGTTTATTTTGGGAGTTATAGTGGGCAAGATCGTTTGAAAGGTCTGTTTTTTATGTTTTTTTGGGTTATTATTTTGTTCTGTTCTGCTGGTAGGTCTATTTAGTCTAGACTAATGAATGAATGAATATAATGACAGTCTTTGAAATGGCTGTGAAACGCGTATTTAAAGCAGACAAATTACTTCCATAAACTTGTTAAACAAAATCATTATAGCATGTGAAAAAAAAAAAAATAATAACAGAACATAAATATTGAAATTTGTTTTTGTTCAGGGTGATGGTGGAACGTTGAAGTCCATCAACCTCTTCTGCAAATGTTTAACAAGTTGGTAGAGTCTATTGATTTCGTTGTCCTTTACTTCAATCTCAACTTTGGAGTAGATGATTTCAGCCTCCAAATTCTGAAATTTCCCCATCAAAATAGTATAATCATCACGTAGCTGTTTATAGTTTTCACGCTCGTTGATGACGGTCTCCTCCGCCATTGCAACCCGTTAACACATTACTTCCAAAACAACATTCATCCTATCACTGTCACTGTCACTACCCCTACTGCTTCCTGCCATTTCTGTGTAAAAATGAAGTGATGAAACAAATAACAACCGAGGAAGATTGAATAATTTTTTGAGGAAAAACTGAGATTGGGTGTTTATATAGTCACCTGATTACAATGAAGAATGAACCATTGCAACCAATGAACAACCAATGAACAACCGTTGTACCTTAAATGAATGGCGGGTACACTAACCAATGTAACCTTTACATTTAAAATGAACTGAACTGTTGTAAAGCTATTTAAAATGAAAAGCCACCAATTTATTGCGAGCCTTGGAACCAGTCTCTTAGGCCTGGGAACAACTCTCGTTGGCCTGGGAGCAATTCTCTTAGGCCTAGGAACACGTCCTTAAGTCCTTAGCCTTGATAGCAACTATCCTAGGCTTGGAGTCCTTAGCTTTGAGATCAACTCTCCATGTCCTTGAGTCCTTAGCCTTGAGAACAACTCTCGTTGGCCTGGGAACAAGGAGCAAGTTTCCTAGGCCTGGGAACACGTCTTTAAGTCCTTAGCCTTGATAGCAACTATCCTAGGCCTGGGAACAATTCTCCTAGGCCTAGGAGCAACTCTCCTAGGCCTGGAGTCCTTAGCTTTGAGATCAACTCCCCATGTCCTTAAGTCCTTGGCCTTGAGAACAACTCTCGTTGGCCTGGGAACAAGGAGCAAGTTTCCTAGGCCTGGGAACACGTCTTTAAATCCTTAGCCTTGATAGCAACTATCCTAGGCCTGGGAACAATTCTCCTAGGCCTGGGAGCAATTCTCCTAGGCCTGGAGTCCTTAGCTTTGAGATCAACTCTCCATATCCTTGAGGCCTTAGCCTTGAGAACAACTCTCGTTGGCCTAGGAATAAGGAGCAAGTTTCCTAGGCCTGGGAACACGTCTTTAAGTCCTTAGCCTTGATAGCAACTATCCTAGGCTTGGGAACAATTCTCCTAGGCCTGGGAGCAACTCTCCTAGGCCTGGAGTCCTTAGCTTTGTGATCAACTCTCCATGTCCTTGAGTCCTTAGCCTTGAGAACAACTCTTATTGGCCTGGGAACAAGGAGCAAGTTTCCTAGGCCTGGGAACACGTCTTTAAGTCCTTAGCCTTGATAGCAACTATCCTACACCTGGGACCAATTCTCCTAGGCCTGGAGTCCTTAGCTTTGAGATCAACTCTCCATGTCCTTGAGTCCTTAGCCTTGAGAACAACTCTCGTTGGCCTGGGAACAAGGAGCAAGTTTCCTAGGCCTAGGAACACGTCCTTAAGTCCTTAGCATTGATAGCAACTATCATAGGCTTGGGAACAATTCTCCTAGGCCTATGAACAAATCTCCAAGGAACAATGTGCATCAAAGTTATTGGATAAATACATCAAGTAACAATGATGGTGACTAGGACCATTGTTGGTGACTACAAGTATCGTAAGCCTGGCAACATTCGTCCTAGGACTACAAGAGTTGTTTCCAGGCCTAACAGATTTTACCCAAACCAAAAAAACACATCATAAACATTACCAAAACATTCTCAGACTAAATAAATGATTCCCAAGCTGTACATGATTCCCAAGCTGTACAAGTCTATTGGATAAATACATCAAGTAACAACGATGTTGACTGGGACCATTGTTGGTGACTACAAGTATCATAAGCCTGGGAACATTCGTCCTAGGACTACAAGAGTTGTTCCCAGGCCTAACAGATTTTTCCTAAACCAAAAAAATACATCATAAACATTCCAAAAACATTATCAGACTAAATAAATGATTCTGAAGTTGTACATGATTCCCAAGCTGTACAAGTCTATTGGATAAATAGATCAAGTAACAACGATGGTGACTGGGACCATTGTTGGTGAATACAAGTATCGTAAGCCTGGGAACATTCGTCCTAGGACTATAAGAGTTGTTCCCAGGCCTAACAGATTTTTCCCAAACCAAAAAAATACATCATAAACATTCCCAGCAATTTTGAAGTGCACAAAACATTCTCAGACTAAATAAATGATTGATTCTGAAGCTATACATGATTCCCAAGCTGTACAAGTCTATGGGGAGTTACGGAGTTGACCATTTGTGTAAATATCAATTGCAATGGCCTTTCGAATGTTTTTGATATTCTTTTGTCCAAAAATTGATTTCCATGGAGTTGGTACTCCAGCCATAATCAACTCGACATACTTTATTAAAAAGGCACCACAACTGTTTCTGTTAAATGATGGGATATGTCAAACATTAGTATCTTTAGGAAAGTAAATAAAGTCCATAAAAAGTACATAAATATGTCAAACATACCCATCATCTTGTTGTGGAATGAGATCACTGTGCAAGCTTTCAGCTATGAATGGGGTGCTACGAGGATCCATCTTGATTTGTTGGTAGTAACCGGCATGCTTCAACGTAGATGGCAACAGGTAAAGCAGGCCATGAATTTCCTTCATCCGAGGACTAAGTCCGCTCCTCTGTTCATTCAATGAGTCATATACCATTAGTTTTCCTTCCTTTAGAAGTATATGGCATAACATCCAATGGCCATGAACGTGGCACGGAACGAGCACCCGTATATACAATAGATACAGATTATTTAAGGAATTAGATAATGACAACGCAACGTAATTTCCAACAACTTACTGAATCCAACTGCCACCAAGGTTGAGGGTATAGAAGTTGATGCCCTGTAACATGTCTCAAGATGTCTGAACTTGACTTGTAATTTAAAGGAATGAATTCTAGGTAATCTTCCTAGACATTGACAGCTTTTGGAGATGGATCACTAGTCTTCTTGACCCTTTTTTTTCGATCTTTTTTCCCTTGAGGAGAAGGAGGAGAATTAGTTTCTATTGGCTAACTTCTTTCCTGGTCTTCCTTCTCAAATTGGGCTATGTCCCTTTGCGTGTCCAGCAGTTTCATTTCATCTGCCCACATCTTGCTTATGCTAGTCTGTCATCAAAAAATACATTCATTAACAATTTTTCAGAAACATGCATAAACACATTTTCAAATACCGTATCATATAACTAGGGTGATACTTACGAAGAAAGATATGTTCACAAATCCAATATTTAGCACATAGTTCAGCTCACTGCTCGATCGCCTCCTCCATAGGATATCAAAGTAACTATGAATGTGCTATGTATATGCAGTGATGTACGTTACGAAATAAGTTACATAAAGGCTTAATAACCAGAAAGAAATAGATAGTTAAATTATGTTACCAAATCTGATATCCACGTTTCGACGTTGACCAGGTCTTGAAAATTTTGACGCGTCATGGGAATGATTTGACCCGTATAAATACTATTAAAAAATGAATACATAACATTAGTACAAATATTTTCCAATGAATACATTGAAGTGATGCAAATATAACAGATCACAGGAATGGAATATTACCTAACTTGGTCGTTGTTCTTCAGGAAAGACGTGAACTCAACTAAGTCTATATCTTCCTTGTTTGGCTTTGATTTCTTTGTCTTCTTGGGCATCGGATCTGTGTATGGGTCATCGAGATACTTTGACCACTTTCGAGCCCTCTGTTTGTCAAGGTCTCTATATTCAACATTAGGGTCCACCCCAGTAAGTGCTACCACACTACTGGGGAAGTTCTCGCCAATAAAACACACGGTTGGGGATGGATATTGTTCCAAGTCAAGGATAGATTTTTCCCACGAGTCCTACAAGTCGATTAAATACGTAGTAAAGTACAAACCATTGCTATACTCATATGCATGACAAGAACACTATTATAGAATTGTTCCCAGGCGTAAGGGAATTGTTCCCTAAACCCTAAGACAATTGTTCCTAGGCCGAACATAATTGTTCCCAGGCCTCGACCATATACATAACATAAACACTATTTGTTAGGATTATGCTCAATAGCAGGAGTGTAATATTGTTTTTGACAATCTTTTCATATTAATAAAGTGATTTCTGATTTAAACAAATCTTACAGCATTTATAGATTAAATATTATAATTGTCAAAAGTAAATAATCATAAGGTCAAGAGACTATGAGAAAAGAAGAATTGTTCATACATCTGGATATGTATGAGGTAGACACAATTCTTTAGTTAGTCTTGAATAATGTTCACAACTTAAGTTAAAGGTTGGGCACCTTTATCTTGTTAAAGTTGTAGAATTCTTTTACTAGCATTTGAGTGGGATCAAATGTGTTATGATGAGTCTAAAATCATCGGAGGGTCTTCGAGTAAAAGAATCTAGTGCACTGGGTGCATTGAACTGGATCACAATGAAATACTTTATCTAGAACCGTCAATAGATAATAGTCTTTTCATTATCAGGACAATCGGAGAGTTTATCTTAATCCTGAGATAAATGATGGACTTATGGTTGCAAGTGGTAGCATTTGAGTTATCAATGAGTACGATTATATAGCATAGTCTATCCTCGATAGTTTGGTGATATTCATTTGTTAATCAATAGAGGACTTCATTTATAGATATGGACATCATGCCTCCATTTATTAAATGTGAGTAGAATATCATCATATGGATGTTTTAAGGTTTTAGATATTAAATATTAACGTTGAGTTTTCAATAGTGACTATTGAAAGATGACTTCTGGACAAGTCATAATATATATCCAAGTTCAAAGTGTGGTCATATGAGTAAATATGGTAACTTGGAGAGCTATAGGCGGTCTATGAGCTCTTGGCGATTACTGATATTCTTCACGAGGATTCACTATCTCCTATAAGATTGTCTAGGGTATGTGTTAGGTTTATAGTTTGTGTTGGCATAAATTCCATATCAAAACGTGTTTCTCTGGTAATGTTTAGTGGTTCATATATTGAAGATTTAAGAAGACGAAGAATGTCTCGACCACAATTCATGCAAGAAGCCGGCATTAAAGAGATATGTGCATCATTGATCATCAAAGGTAATATAAGACCTCATATCTCTTACAAGGCTAGGCACACACACACACATGGCATCCTTGTGTGTTCCTTCATGGTTAAACATCATTGATATATCACTTTCACACACTTGATAATATATGCTCATGCATTTATACTATCTTGACAAACTTTGCTTATTGCATGTTTTAGGACTATGTCTAGGAAATAGCATATATGTGTGTCTTTGTGTTTATATGTTTTCATATTTTTATATTTGGACTTGAATATGCTCTATTATGATTCCTTATTGAGTTTCGGTCGTTTTGTTTACCCATTCATTTAGTTTCGAGTCCAAACAATGTAGCTACGCTACTTTTCGTTCTCATTCGTTGAGTTGACTTCATCGTCATTTTCTGAGATGATTTCTCAACCATTTTTCAAAGTTGTGTAGTTTTCATCGTGCATAAGGGAGTCACGGTTTGTAATCTGAAAACGGATTCAAAATCGGAGTTCAGATACCCAAGATACGGTTGAAGAACGTGAGGGAGCGCGTGAGGGTGAAAGTGGCCAAGGGGCCACGTGTGGCCCAAGCCGTGGGTGAGCCGTGGACCCCACGGCCAGAGGGGCTCTCTGCCCCCGTGTGGCCCACGCACCCCCCATGGGGCTGGGCTGAGGTGGCCCTCTTTGATTGGCCAAAAATTGCCTTCTCTCCCCTCCTTTTTATTTCCCTCCATTCCCTCCATTTGTTTTCAAGAAGAAAAATTGCAAGATTCTCGTCAGATTTTTTCTCCCAAATTTTCTCATCTTCCAAACACCATAACTTCTTCATACGAAGTTGGATTTGAGTGATTCAAGTTGGAGAGCATTCATAATCGAGTCCTCTACCTTTTCTAAGTGGTTTGGTGGCTGTTTGATCGAGTTTTCTAGTGGTTCCACACAGAAATCCGAACCAGCTCGTGAATCCAAGGTATTGGTCTTATCTTTGGGATTTCTTCTTTTATAACCTTCAATTTGCTTGGGGTTTCTTTTTCTATATGTATGTTTATGTTTGGTGTAAGCTATTGAGAAAGATAGCTTCACAATCATTCTAATCAAAAGTCTATTTAGAGACAAATGTGGGTTAGTTTCTATGATTCTAGGTTTTTCACATGTTTGTGAGTTGTATTGTGATTAGAATGGCATCTTAGGTTGTTTGTGACTTGATTGAATCAATTTTGTGATAAATGACCTTGAGATTTGATTTGATCCTTTGATTGATGAAATCTAGAATTATTGTATTTGTATGTGTATTAGAGCAATCTAGGATTTAATTGATTTATATCTTGAATCCTTGCTTTATATTTTTGGCTAGAATATTGATTGATTTAATCTCATGTATCTAGCATTTTATTGTATGTTGATAGCATCTTAAACTTGTACTTCATGAATATATTTTGTTCAAGTGTTGTATGTGTGAATGAGACTTTGAGCTTATGTGTTTGGTGTTTACACATGCTTTAGGTTTTATTCTTGTATTTTGCATCTAGAATTTTATTACTTGTGATATCACATGTTTAGATCTATTTGTACCATGGAATGTATTGATCACATGTTCTATGTTGAATTGGTTGTTTGCATCATTTGCATTCACATGATCACACTGTAAAGTCTTTATAAAAGGCATGAAGTATTGGTTAGAGTCGGGATGACTCGGATAGCCAAGCAAGAAGACTTGCCTAGAGTCGGGATGACTCGGATAGTCATGCATGGGAGGCTCCCTAGAGGCATGAGTGCCTTGGATAGGGAGTTGGCTATTATATTAGAAGGCCTAGGCGTATGATTAGACATAGACTCCAAAAGAGCGGGGTACACGGGAGGTGTATGCACTCTTGAGGAATTTCTAATCTCCCATCGATGTTGGTTTTGTGTGTTGTTCAATATATGGTGGTTTCGCATCATTAAGGGATCTCATACTTTCCAATAGGGTTGGGTAGACTTAGACTCCACTAGGTTGGGTGAGCTAAAGATTGGTCACTTTGTGGATTCTCTATTTTTATCATCCAATATATATAGTACCCTAATGGTTGTATTTCAACCCATGGATGTTTCCTCCTTGGAGGTTTTACCACGTTAAAAAATCTCTTGTGTTTATTCTTCCTATCTCTATCTTTTATATTTTATTTGTGTATGTTATTATCTTGTTTCATATTACTCACTTGTGATGTATAATGAAGCAGGTATTTATAAAGTGTGATTGGTGAATTCATTCTTTTGATCATTTTTGTATATATGATTCTTTTGTATATTGTAATTTTTGTATAGTGATATTTGAAAATACCTACAAAGTTATACTAAACAACCTAGAGGGGGGTGAATAGGTTGACGCACTAGTTTTAAAAACTCTTTCGTGACTTATGTCAAAACCTTGGCGAGCAAACAAATTAACCTTAAACATGATTGTTATGAGAAAAACAATTAACACATGTATGCTCAATTCACCACCCTTAGCCTACAAAACATATACCAACAAACAATGTATCTCATATACAAGATATTCAATTAAGATCAAATTCCACAAGTTGTATTTTGAATATTACAATGTAAGTACACTAAGTAAAACTACTACAACTTGTTAATGAAGGAAATATATTAAAACCAAAACAAAGGATACATGTATTAATATTAATGTTCAATGTATATACAAATATCAATCTAGATATATATATACAAAAGAATCAAAGAATAAGAGAATTATATTTACACAAATGAATTGTATATACAAAAATGATCAAAATGAATATTGATTACAAATCACACTTTACACAATCTTGCTTCCAAATATATCACAAGTGAATATTGTACCACAAGATTAAAACATACACATAAACATATATAAAAGAGAGATAGAAAGAATTGACACATGAGATTTTTAACGTGGTAAAACCTCCAAGGAGGAAACATCCACGGGTTGAAATACAACCATTAGGGTACTATATATATTGGATGGTAAAAATAGAGAATCCACAAAGTGACCAATCTTTAGCTCACCCAACCTAGTGGAGTCTAAGTCTACCCAACCCTATTGGAAAGTGTGAGATCCCTCAATGATGCGAAACCACCATATATTGGACAACACACAAAACCAACATCGATGGAAGATTAGAAATTCTTCAAGAGTGCATACACCTCCCGTGTACCCCGCTCTTTTGGAGTCTATGTCTAACCATACGCCTAGGCCTACCAATATAATAGCCAACTCCCTATCCAAGGCACTCATGCCTCTAGGGAGCCTCCCATGCATGACTATCCGGACCTTCCCGATCCTAGCCATGACTTCTTGCTTGGTTATCAGGACCTCACGTCCTAACCAAGACTTCCTTGCTTGACTATCCGGACACCTTGTCCTAGTCAAGACTTCATGCCTTTTACAAGGACTTCCTAGTGTGATCATGTGAATGCAAATGATGCAAACAATCAATACAACATAGAACATGTGATCAATACATTTTATGGAACAACTAGACCTAAACATGTGAGAACACAAGTAAAGTAGTCTAGATGCCAAAACATGAATTAAACCTAGAGCATGTGAAAAACACCTAACACAAAAGCTTCTAGTTTCATTCATACACACAACACTTGAATAAATCATATACATGAAGCACATATTCAAGATGTCATAAACATACACAAAAATGCTAGAATCACAAAATATATTCAATGAATATTCTAGCCAAAGATTTAGAGCAAGGATATAATGAATAGTCAATTAAATCCTATTAGTCTATAAATACACAAACATAAGTGCTAATCCTAGATTTGTTCAATAAAAGGATCTAAGCATATGTGAGGATTATTAATCATAAAATACATCAATCAATCCACAAATAATCCTAGATATCAATCTAATCACAATACAACTCTCAAACATGTGAAAAACCTAGAATCTAAGAAACTAGTTCACATATGTCTCTAATTAGACTTTTGATTAAGATTGATTATGAAGCTATCTTTCTCTATAGCATTCATAATACATACACATACATATAGAAGAAGAAACCCCAAGCAAATTGAAGGTTAAAAAAAAGAAACCCCAAAGATAAGACCAATACCTTGGATTCACGAGCTGGTTCGGTTTTCTGTGTGCAACCACCAGAAAAGTCGATCAAACAGCTGCCAAATTACTTAGAAAAGGTATAGGACTCGATTACAAATGTTCTCCAACTTGAATCACTCAAATCCGACTTCGTATGAGAAAGTTATGGTGTTTGGAAGTTGGAAAAATTTGGGAGAAAAATTCTGACGGGAATTCTAAGCTTTTTCTTCTTGAAAATGAATTGGAGGGAATGGAGGGGTTTTTAAAAGGAGGAGAGAGAAGGTTTTCAAGGCCAATACGAAGAGGCCACATCACCCACCCCATGGGGGGTGCGTGGGCCTCACGGGACCAGAGAGGGTCCCTGGCCGTGGGGCCCACGGCCTCCCATGTCTCTCACGCGCTCCCTCGGTTCTTCAGCCCGTATCTTGGGCATCCGAACTCCGATTTCGAATCTATTTTTGGATTACGAACTGTGACTCCCTCACGCACGACGATGACTACACAACTTTAAAAAATGGTTGAGAAATCATCTCAGAAAACGATGATGAAATCAACTCAACGAATGAGAACGAAAAGTAGCGTAGCTACATCGTTTGGACTCGAAATTAAATGAATGAGTAACCGAAACGACCGAAACTCAATAAGGAATCATAATAGAGCATATGCAAGTCCAAATACAAAAATATGGAAACATACAAACACAAAGACACACACATATGCTATTTCCTAGACATAGTCCTAGAACATGCAATAAGCAATGTTTGTCAAGATAGTATAAATGCATGAGCATATATTATCAAGTGTGTGAAAGTGATATATCAATGATGTTTAACCATGAAGGAACACATAAGGATGCGATGTGTGTGTGTGTGCCTAGCCTTGTAAGAGATATGAGGTCTTATATTACCTTTGATGATCAATGAAGCACATATCTCTTTGAAGCCGGCATTTTGCATGAATTGTGGCCAAGACTTTCTTCATCTTCATAAATCTTCAACATATGGACCGATAAACATTACAAAAGAAACACGTTTTGATATGGAATATATGCGAACACAAACTATAAACCTAACAATATTTGATCACTCTTGTAACTCATTGAACATCTATTGGAATACACGCTTTCTTTGTTGTTGTGTTTATTTGTTATTATACCTCACACAACTAGGTGATATACTTAGATCTTATTCACATGATTATATTCTCATATTGTCTATGTATGTCTTTCTTGGTTTATTTTGTTGTGTGTAAGGCTACCTTAAGGGACAAATGAAAGTTTGTTTAAGGGATTGGAAAAAGGTGTAAAAACCTATTCACCCCCCCCCCCCCCCCCCCCCCCCCCCCCCCCCCCCCTCCTAGGTATGCCTTAAGCAATTTAACTACGTTTGTATACTTTCAATATGAATGAGAATCATTTACTTATTCCATCTTTATTTAAGAGTGCAATTTTAGTTCTTTAGTGGAATGAACTAAAATTAATAGATTGAACCTAAGTGAATCATTTGTTGATTGTGATTGGGTTATATCTATTGAAGCTTAAATTTAGATAGGCCCGCCAAGATCCCCAATCTACACGGACTTGCATGAATCAGTTGATATATTCTACCGGATTAATTTATGGGTCCATCTAGAATTGTATTAAGGCATGTGGACTTGTTTCTTTTAGTAAAAATGGGTTTAGTTCACATGTGGGCCTTTTATTAAGGTCCAATGGATTTAATAAAATAGAAAAACAATATATAGATATATTAATATATATGGCACATGGCCAAGATATATTAATATATATGGCACATATATGATATTATATTGTTTTATTTTTATTATTTGATTAAATGGAAATTAATTAATTGATTAATTAATTATTTAATTAAAAATCAAAATCTTTTTCTGACTAGGAAATATGTTTCTTAGTAGTATACTATCGTGGTAGTATAATAAATATAAAAGACTTTATTTGGTAAGTAGATAAATAAGGGATTTATTTATCTAGTCAAATAAGGAAGTCTTTAATATAGTCACAAAAACACTAAAGAGTTGGATTAGGGTTTGGAATTCTAAGGAAATCTACCTCGGATTAGGATTTAAGTCAAAAGACACAAATCCTACATGGTAAAGGATTTTGGCCACAATATAGAGATATATATGGTAATTGGCCGATATATATATTTATAGATTTTATAAAGCATGTAGAGTGTGCAATATATATAGATTTTATAAAGCATGCAGAGTGTGCAATATATATAGATTGCAATATATATATATTTATAAAGCATGCAGAATGCGAGATATATATATATTTTTTAATAGGCGTGCAGTTTTTATAAAATAGACATATAGATATATTATTTTGGGCAAGGAAAATTTGCGACCAAGATTTATATATTTTTGTGAAAAGAGAATTCGGCAACCCCAATGTCTTGGACTTGAGAGTTTTTTCTTTTACTAGAGAAAAATAGAATCCAACTCTTAGACCAGTGTGATTTTCGGCCAAGAGGAATAGAGAGAAAAGTTTGTTCTTATTTCGATAGTGCACTAGTTACTTTTACATCAAAAGGTTTTGTGCACAATTTCGAATAAGGTTCACGCGAGTTTCGATCTAAAGATTGTGAATTCAAAAGTGACCAGAACATTCTTTGTTGTCTCTTGGAACTTGTTGTGACTAACGGAAAAGAAAAAGTTTTGTTAATCCATCCTCAGGTACACAATTCAAAGAGAAGGGAGACCACGCTCCTAGGTGATTCACGTTCATGATTGGATTGGAAGATATTGCGGATTACCATCGATGCAATGTCAATCGGATCACGCGATAAAGGTATGATATCTTTAGTATTATATGTTAATTGATTAGAGGGTTAAGGTTCAAATTATGGAAAAATTTTAAACTATACTAAACCATTTTTAGTCTCGCTTCCGCTGCGCGCACGGATTTTTCCCTACAATTGGTATCAGAGCCTGGTTGTACCCTTTGATTAATTAATGTATATATACGTGAATCTATTTCTTTTTATTGTGATTATGCATGTTTTAGAAAGAGATGGCACTCTAGATATTCTCATATATAATTACATTGGAATGTATGGATTTATATATGTTATATGCAAGGTACTTAAAATCGATAGATATACCGAAATATCCACCGATATATCCGTATTTTGGAGGGACCGATATCGAAACAGGTAAATATCCAATATCCTGCAGAATATCCGGTCGATTTCGAAATATTCGTAAAAATCCACCGATATTCTTGAAATATCCCGAAATTCTCAAAATTTCATGAATTTCACCCCGAAAGTCCATGGATATTTTGCATATTATTAAAATAATTTTTGTAATCCTAAACAATTAAATTATTGTTAAAATAATTTAGCTTGAAAATTATTTTAGAAGAAGCATTAACAAATTTATAAAAATTTCCAACATAATAGTAAATAGTAAAATTATTGAATACTTGAAGTAATATTGGATAAAAAACCAAAGAGTGGACGTGTAAAATATGTAAAATTTTGTGAAAGCAATCTGAAAAAAAAAATTGTTTGTGACTCAAATGTGTAAAACTAATTCCAAATAGTATTAAATATGTACCAATCAATTTAAAAATATGTAGAATTGATTTTTTTGTAACTTTGTGCCGACATTCCAAATAAAAGAATCTTAAAATATATGAGCCACTGTACCAAGTTCTGAGATTGGTTGATACAGAAGTTGTACCCACTATGCCTATCATGTATAAGTTAATGCATGTGATGAAAGATACAGTAAAACAATAGAGAGGGAGTAAATGGGTTCTGAACATTATACAAGATTGATGGGATAAAATGCTAAATCACCCACTACATGCTGCAGGTAAATTTTATTTTGATTGTCATTCATAATTAAAATTTAGTATAGCATTTATACTAAAATTATTCTTTTTTTTTATTCTAACTTACTATTTGAACCCAAAGTACCAATATATAGACAATATTGGGGATAATTCGGATCTTCTGAAAGCCGTACATAATGTCTATGTTCAATTAGACACTTGTTGACGGTGATTTTTCGTAGTCACTCAATCAACGATTTGATATCAAGTTTATGAATGAGAATGATTGAAATTAACACTACAAAGTATTAGCAATAATGAACAAAAATACGTTGTAAAACTCTGATGGCTGGAGAAACATCCACGGGTTGTTGCCTAAGCAACGAAGTCAAATCCACTATAAAAACTGTTATTGAATACACACTTCGATATCTCCTCTCAATTCTCACGTCCACCTTATTTGTGTTTTACAGGGGTATTTATACATAGTTGTTTAGGGTTTGTGGGTATCACTAGGGTTTGGTGTCGTGGTGCCCAAATTTTTGAGGGTTTTCTCAGTCTTAAAAGGACTTGCTTTCCTATTTGAGTGTAGCATATCTTCAAGTTTGGCTGAGTCCTAATTTGGGCAGGATTCTTCTTCCTTTATTTATAGGAAACCTGCTTGTTTCCTTGCTGGGTTCTGAGTAGCTACACTGTAGCTTATTGTAGAGGTGCAAGTTTCTGATTCTACCCACATGATTGGGGAGTGAATTTCCGCGACTATCTTTCTAATTGATCCCTGAGTATGCCCGAGTACGACCGAGTAGGCTATGTTGCCCGAGCTGATTCCTTTGTGGCTGGGTTGCCTTGGGTTTTCGCTACTCAGGTTGATTTCCCTTCACTTCTGCTTACGTGGCCTCTTATGGTGGTGACGTGCCCTTTACGACTATTTTTACCTATAACAATACCCCGTTAAATATTTGAGCCGACTGTATTGAATCAGGTCTTCTCGGGACAAATATTTAACTTCATATACTCCCTTTTGTTATAGCTTGTCTTCGTTCGTCGTTTTCTGTATTAATGTATCCTCGTTTGATTCAAAGCATTGAATGACGTGTCTTAACTGGGTCCGTATACATTCGATTTACCACTCATTTAGAAATCTCTTAATGGTGATGTTTTGGCTCTCCGACGGCTGAAGGTGCTCTCTGGTTACCACCTGTCTCCTTCTGCTTGGTCGTGGTACAAGGCATTTATGAGACATGACCCTTCTGCTTGCCTATGCATAGCTCATGTCACGACCCATGTCCCTCTGTTTTCCCGTTTCTCCGCATATCTCCTAGGGTTTTGGTTTTTTTTTTTTTTTTTTTTTTTTTTTGAAACCGATATCGTGCCTATATATAAACTTTGCAATTTTGGGAAAATCTCTATTTTTCCTCTGCCATTTTCTTCTTTCTCCGAGAAAAATTCGTCTGCATCTGTTATATTTCTGGGGAAATTCATTTTGTTCTTCAACCTATTTTGAGTTTAAACATTTCTTGGTCTTGCTTTGCCGAGATACTCAGTTTCAACCCCCAGATCTTTACTTGAAGACCCTTCCTCTACAGTTCGTGTATCTCCGGTTTTTCGATACATCAAGGTTAGTTCTCATGGATTCTGCAGCTAGGTACCGTCTTTTTACTGTTGGTATGATTGCTATTGAACAAAATGATGCTCTTACTGCCACGGTTGTCCACAAGTTGCTAGGAGATCCTCTTCCCGATCAACCTCGCTTTTTAGACGCCGACGTTTCTGGGCTTTTCCGTGAAGTCCCTGCTGCTTCTGAAGTTCCTCCTGCTTCTGAAGTTCCCTCCGTTTCTTCCAACTCTTCGCAGCCTGAATCTTATAAACCCGAAGCTCAGTCAGATTCTTCTGTTTCCGTCTGTGGCGATACTTGGCCGTGGAAACGAATGGGGAAGAAGAAAAATGAGCGCAAAGTCTATAAGGATTCTTACTCCCTGGAGAGCCGAATCGGGACCCAGAGAGTAGTTGAGAATGACGTTGAAGAAAAGCACAAGGAGGCTCACATTATTTTCTCTCCCAAGCGGGTATGTGCTTATGACATTGAGCCGAATGTAGTCGGTCCTGAAGAGATCAGCAAATACAAGCGATGGTTTGATCAGACAGTAGCGTTGTCTCACTAAGTCCTACTGACGGTCGAGCTGCATGGAACCCCCCACCTGGTAAAGTGGCAATCTATGGGGCGATGCTTACTTGTGGTGTTACTCTTCCTCTTCAGCCTTTCATTACCTGGTTCTTGGCTGAGGCTCAGCTTGCCCCTGGCACAGCTGACTCCGAATAGCTATCGGATTTTGATGTGCATATGGCACATATGGCATAGGATGAAACGGCCACCTCCCACTCCTTGCGAAATTAGGCATTTTTATTCGCTGAGGCCTCTAGGGAAGACTGGGATTTACTTCCTTCTTTCGACTCAGCCCGAGAACTGGATACCCAAAGATGTGGTGGTCAAGGGTGAAGTCGAGCCGGCCACGGATGAGAAGATGAAGGGATTTGTTTGGGGCTTCCCTTCTTCAAATAAGTTCTGGAAGAACAGTTGGTTTTTTATGGGTAAACGCTGGGGCCAGTCGATTAGTTTCGATCATGATGGTGCTCGGGTGACACGCAAGGTTCCTCGGTACTTTTGCTTGCCTGACAAATGGAATTAGATGACTCCTTATTTCACTGACGAAGAGCTTACAACTTTGGCCCAGGCGGCCGTTCGTCCTTTAGAGAAGAGGGGTAAGCCTTATCTTTTTGACGAAGAGAAAATGATCAGAGCTTGCCTTTTCCCTGAGATTACTGCACACCGATGACGCCATAAGTTTTCATAGAACTTTGCTGATTATTCTCGCTCTTAGTTAGCTTACTAACTTGAAAATTTGTTTTAGTGTTCGATGTAGATATCGTTTGTGATGCTCAGGCGCGCCGGATGAAGGGCATCGTGGAGGTGAGCCGAAAAGAGGCTATTCGTCAGCGGGATGCTGGGGTAGCCCCTCCACAAGATGATTCTGATGAGAGTTCTCCCGAGGATCTTTTCGAGGGAGATGGTGAAAAGGGCATGCCTGATTATATGCCCGAGGAGACTCATGGTTAGGAAATGGCCACATACTTGGCAAAGGCTATGGGCAATCCGGGGGACCATGCTACAAACAAGGCTACTGATGAGAAAGGCAATCAGGCGGGCTATTCTTCATCCAAGGGGAAAGAGAAAATTGGGGAGCCATCTGAGGTTGATGAGCCTGCGCCGGCAGCTTCAGTTTCTGTTAGGGTTACTCCGACCCTAGTTACAGACATTGTAGGTGAGCGGGAACGCTTGTCTGATAATCAGGACGATTTGAAGAGTCCTGCTACTGATGAAGCGGCTGCTGTTTCCCAAGGCATCGACGGGGTCGGGAAGCCCTTTGGTGCTGCACCTGCTATCGTTCTGGCTTCTATACCAGCTTCTGTGTCAACTTCTGTCCCATTATCACCTGAAGTTGGGGTTGATGTTGAGGTGGAGGATCGTGCTGCCTGTTAGGATTATGCTCAATAGCAAGAGTGTAATATTGTCATTAACAATCTTTTTCATATTAATAAAGTGATTTCTGGTTTAACAAATCGTATAGCATTTATAGTTTAATATTATAATTGTCAAAGTAAATAATCATAAGGTCTAAAGACTATGAGAAAAGAAGAATTGTTCGTACATTTGGATATGTATGTGGTAGACACAATTCTTTAGTTAGTCTTGAATATTGTTCACAACTTAAGTTAAAGGTTGGGCACCTTTATCTTGTTAAAGTTGTAGAATTCTTTTGCTAGCATTTGAGTGGGATCAAATGAGATATGATGAGTCTAAAATCATCGAAGTGTCTTCGAGCAAAAGGATCTAGTGCACTGGGTGCATTGAACTGGATCACAATGTAAAGCTTTATCTAGAACCGTCAGTAGATAAAAGTCTTTTCATTATCAGGACAATCGGAGAGTCTATCTTAATCCTGACATAAATGATGGACTTATGGTTGCAAGTGATATCATTTGAGTTATCAATGAGTACGATTATATCGCATAGTCTATCCTCGATAGTTTGGTGATATTCATTTGTTAATCGATAGAGGACTTCATTTATAGATATGGACATCGTGGCTCCATTTAATAAATGAGAGTATAATATCATCATATGGATGTTTTGAGGTAATTGGATATTAAATCTCAACGTTGAGTTTTCGATAGTGTCTATTGAAAACATGGCTTCTGGACAAGTCAAAATATCCAAGTTCAAAACGTGGTCATATGAGTAAATATGGTAACTTGGAGAGTTATAGGCGGTCTATGAACTCTTGGCGATTACTGATATTAATCACGAGGATACACTATCTCCAACATGATTGTCTAGGGTATGAATGAGGAACATCTTCCTTTTCTATCTTTATTTAAGAGTTCAATTTTAGCTCTTTAGTGGAATGAGTTAAAATTAATGGATCGGACCTAAGTGAATCATTTGTTGATTGTGATTAGGTTGTGTCTATTGAAGCTTAAATTTAGATAGCCCGCCAAGATCCCCAATCCACACGGACTTGCATGGATCACTTGATATATTCTACCGGACCAATTTAAGGGTCCATCTAGAATTGCATTTAATATATTAAGAATATAATTTGCACATTATTTATGTAATGGGCTGCTCAATTATATTAATATATTAATGAATGACATGTGGGCTTGTTTCTTTTAGTAAGAATGGGTCTGGTTTATATGTGGGCTTTTTATTTAAAGTTCAATGGATTAAATGAAATAAGAAAATAATATATAGCCCATTTATTTAAGTGGGGCGGCAAGATGGTTTTTAACCTAATATATTATTTTGTTTCATTGTTTTAATTAAATAAGAATTAATTAATTTATTAATTAATTGTTTAATTAAGAAACAAATCTTTTCTGAAAAGGAAATATATTTCCTAAAGTTATACTATTGGTAGTAGTATACTAAAAGTAAAAGACTTATTTGATAAGAAAATAAATAATAAGGTTTATTTATTTAATCAAATAAGGAAGTCTTTGAGATAGTCACAAATACACTAAAGGGTTGGATTAGGGTTTGGAATTCTAAGGAAATCTACCTAGGGTTAGGATTTAAGTCAAAAGACAAATCCTACATGGTAGATGATTTTGGCCACAATATATATATATATATATATATATATATATTAAATATATAAGGCCTAAAATATAGAGATATATATATTGTTTTAGGCGTGAAATATATATATTTATATGGGGCATGCAGTACCGAATAGATATATTCTTATATAGCATGTAGAGTAATATATAGATATATATATATATATTATTCTTGCAACAAAAATGTGGGTGCCGCAATGTATATTTTTGGTTGAGGCGTGCAAAAATATATATATTATTTTGTTTGGTTTAGGCGTGCAAAAATATATATATATATATTATTTTGTTTGGTGGGGTGTGCAGAATTTATGCACTATATATATTTTAATATATATAGATATTATATATAGGTTGAATTTGGCTAACCCTACTTGCAAGGTTTGAGAGTTTTTCTTTTGCTTAAAAAAAAATAGAATCCAACTCTAGTGATTAGTGTGTGTTGATTTCGACCAAGACATAAAAGAGTGAATAGATTATTCTTTGATGGTACACTAATTGCTTGTTCATCAATAAGCTTGTGTGTACAACATCGATTTAGGTTCACGCGAGTTTCGAACATTAGATTGAGAACTCAAAAGTGACCGGAATAATCTTAGTCTTCTTTTGATTGTTTTGTGACTAACAAAAGAAAAAGAAAAGTTTGTTTGTCCATTCTCAGGTTTGCAATTCAAAGAAAAGGGAGACCACGCTCCTAGGTGATTCACGTTCGTGCTAGGATTGAAGATCTTGCGGATTACCATCGACGTAAGTCAATCGGATCACGCGACAAAAGGTATTATTCTTTTATTGATTATATGTATGTTTAATTAATTAAAGGGTTAAGGTTCATAAAAGGGAAATTTTTTTTAAAACTACTAAATCTACTTTTTAGTCTCGCTTCCGCTGCGTGTACTACGGTATTTTTCCCTACACTGCCAACCTCGACACTCATGGGAGACAATCCAGAAAAAGGAAAGCTTCATTTTCTCCTGGGCGTCCTGCCCCGAAGATTCCTCGAGTGGTCACATATGTTGACTCATTTTCGGGAGACGAGGAGACTGGCATCAGAGTTGAAAAGAGGCTTTTTCCAACCCCCTAGAGATCACATTGAGACTCAGGCTGGAACTCTCACCGGCTCTTTCCCCCAAGCTCAAACATCTACCGTTATGCCCGATGCTGGTGTCGGTGGTTCGGGGTTACCGAGCCAACCTGGTGATCTTACCCTCCGGTCCATGTTGAGAGCCATGTCCTCAGGCCATGCTTACATTGGGGAGGATCATTGGAGTCGCCTTAGGGTTGGTACTTTGTCTGACCGACTCTGCAGCTTCTTCAACAGTGCTTCCTATGTGAGTAACGCCTCAACTATATGTATAATTTTGTATTTTCTTTTGCTACTGTTGCTTCACTTTGTTATTCACTATTGATTTGCTGTAGATGGTGGCCGAGATGTCCGAGGCCTGCCAGGCCGGTGAAGCCCAGGCATAAAGAATAAGTCGGCTAGAACCCAACTAAAGAAGAGTGAAGATCGTTGCGCTCGGGTTGAGTTGGCTTGTCAGGAAGGAGCCAGGTCAAATCAGGTGCTCCTAGATCAATGTTTGGCACGTTAAATGGAGGCTGAGCAGAAGGCATCTTTTGTTGCTGAGGAGGTCAAGACTTTGCAAGATCAGTTGTCATCTACTCAGGATGATTTGCTCCAGGCCGAGCAGAACACTGAAGACGCTAAATCATCTTATGAGCGCCGAATCGAAGACTTGGAGCGTCAGGCCTTGACAGTCAAGTCCCTATCGAAGGAAGCTAGGCTGGAGCTGGAGCTGGAGCTGGAGCTGGAGTTGAAGATACAGGGGTTCGATCGTTTTAAAAGATCTCCGGCCTATGATGCTTGGCTTCTCCGGGAGTTCCAGCGGGGGATGGTCTCGGCTGGGGAGTTCTTCAAGATGAAGAATAGGGCAACTGACCGAGCCAAGGCCAACTGGAGCCTTTTAATTAAGAAGCATGTGGATACGTCTCTAGAGTCTCTTCGGATCCAGATGAAAGAGTGGCGAGCATATTGCCGGAGTAAAGGTAAGGTGCCACATCCCATGCATCTACAGGTTCCCACTACCGATGCCTTCTTTACTTTTCACGCTTGTTAGAAAGCGGGGATTGACGGTGAGAATCCTGACGTTGGGCCCGTCCCTAGGACTGACTATAGTGCCTGGATGGATGATGAAGAAGAAGAAGAAGTTGTGATCGTGTTGCCTTCTAATGATAGCCTCCTGAGCGAGTATGTAATGGAACCTGACTCGAGCGTCGACAGGAGCAGCTCACAAACCCCAACGCCGTCCTCTTGATCTCTTATTTTTTTTATTTTTGTAATGATCTTTGTATGCACCTTTACTAATATCTATATGAATCTTTATTCTTATGTTGTTCCGCTTTTTCTATTCTAACTCCTTGCATGATAAACACATATAAATGGTATGAACTAAATCTTTATTGAGTATAATTTATTTGATAGCCTGTATTCGGCTGTATCTGATCTTAAGGATTTTCGGAACCCTTTACTCTAGCCGAGTATCTCATTTACTGGCATATGAAATTATTCTGCCGAGTATCTTATCAACTGGCAATTAATTAATTCAGCCGAGTATCTCATTTAACTGGCGTTCGTGAATTTGAGCCGAGTATCTTATTAACTGGCAATTAATTGATTCAACCTCATGTTTGAAGTTACTTTGCCCTAGCGTTACGTCGAGGCTCACCACAACCATACGCCAAGGTTCTTGCACATGTCACCTAGGACGTTTCCCAGTTTTATCTGTGCAAGGTTTCGCCAAATCATTGGGGTATTTTATGTACTGGCTAACACGGCTTGCGCATCTCACCATCTTTTCTGGCGGCGCTTCCGAGCAGTTTTCCAGTTATCCTGGTACCTCGGATTTGTCTTTTTGCTAAGAGGTGTGTTTGTACCGTCTTAACTAGGCGGGCGCACTATTTCAGCTTTTTTCGCCCTTCGAGCACTATTCGTCCGCTCTCTCGCGGCTTCATAGCGCCCAAATTTTTTCTTTTTTCAATGTTTATTTGGTCAGCTTTTGAGTGACCGCTATTCCCTTCTGATGGTGAATTTATTGACTTAAGCAAATAATCTTTTTATTAGCAACTGAACTTTCAAATGATCAAAATGACAATCTGAAAATTAAAATATGAAAAACTGCGAAATTTGAAACTAACTAAAGCAAAAGGTGGGGATAGGTTCCCTTTTAAGGATAGAAAATTTTGAGGCACTGTGCATTGCATGGTCAGGGCACTAGGCTACCCTCTGGTCTGGCTATCATGTAAACTCCGTGTCCTGCAACTCCCTTAATGACGTACGGTCCCTCCCATTTGTCGATGAGAGATCCTGCTGATTTGTCTTTGGTCTTTGGGGATACCCTTCTCAGCACCAAATCTCCGAACTGGAATTTACGTACGCGAACATGAGAATTGTAGTACCTCGCAGCCCTTTGCTGGTACGTCGCATTCCTTATTTGTGCTGCATCTCTAACTTCTTCCAATTCATCTAAGTTCTGCTGCAGCATGCTGACATTGTGCTCTGAGCTGTATAACTGAACCTTGGGAGGGGTGAAAGTTGTTTCTGCAAGGATAACAGCCTCCGTTCCAAATGCTAATGCGAAAGGAGTTTCCTCTGTGGATGACCTCATAGTTGTTCGGTACGCCCATAATACCTCCCGATCTTCACCGGTAGTTTTACTGTGCCGAGTGACCTCACCTCTGCTTTGCCAAATCCTCTGAGTGGGGTATGAAAGGGCTGCAGGTCCTTTCTATCTAATCTTAACTGATCGTACACCTCTGCACTTAAGATATCCGATGAGCTTCCATTATCAATTAAGATCCGGAGGACCTCCCTGTGACCAATTCGAGCACTGATGACCAGCGCATCGTTTGGTTTTACATCTACTCCGTGGGAATCAGCCTCTGTGAAGACGATTGGATCCCAGCCTTCCTTGATCCTTTTCGGGTCAGGTTCAATGGAGTTGATGTCGAGGTCTCTTCGGGCTTCCATGGCTTCCCGAATTTCCTGGGTTCTCTCCCTGTTACTTTTACCAGTTGCTGGCCCACCAAAGATGGTGTTGATTGCTCTTTTATCTCCAGCTCTTTTGGGACTCAGCTTCCTTTCTCGTCCACCATGTCGGCTATCTTTCTGTCCATCTGCCTTATCGACTTTTTTTAGGACAATGTCCTTCAAGTGCCCTTCTCAGATGAGGGTCTCGATGTGATCCCTTAGCTAGAAGCACTTGGATGTCTCATGTCCGTTCTCTTTATGGAATCTGCAATACTTGGTGGTGTCCCTCCGAGCATAAGTCGACTGCTTAGGCGACTTTTTGGACATATTCTTTTCTTCCAAGATAGCTAATACCTCCTCTTGGTCTTTCTTCAACGGGGTGTAATTTGTGTATCTGCCCTAGAACTTTTGGCGTGGCTAATCGGTTTTTGGATCATAAGCCCGGCGGCCATCCCGTCCATCTCGTGCTTTGTTCTTTTGCTTATCACCTTTGGTGTCTGGTGCCTTAGCTTGGTCTTTTGTTTTGGCTCCTTCTGGATGACAACCATGTACAAAGTAACCTCTTGTCGCAATTTCTTCTTCCTCGGTTAAGGCATAACCCCCAGCCATGTCCATTATGTTGGCATAACTGGTTAGGCGAGCTCTTCTTAAATCAAAGGATAGCTAACCGTTCTGAAGGTTGTTGATGAATGCTGCAATGATGGCTTCATCGTTCGCACTCCCAATCTCTGACACTTCCTGACTGAACCTTCCCAAGTATTTCTTCAGCGACTCGTCTTTTCCTTGCTTGAGCTGGGACAAGTGAGCCACTGACTTCTTCCTGTGTACATTCCGGAGGAACTGCCTTGAGAAAGTTTTGCTCATTTCGCTGAAGCTGCTTATGCTTGCTGCCGGCAATCTACCGAACCACCGAGAACCTAGATCCCCAAGAGTCTGTGGAAAGTTCAAGCATAGCAGGGCGTCATTGTGGATGTATTAGGCCATAGCGCTCCTATACCTCCGGACGTGTTCTTTTAGATCGGTATCTTTCTTGAACTGCTTTACGTGTGGCATCCTGTGTAGGGAAAAATAATAACAAAAGTGGTAAACGCAGCGGAAGCGATACTAAAAACGATTTAGTGACTTTTAAAAAAAATTTTCCTTTATGAACCTTAAACCCTTTTAATCAATAAACATGCATATATATTAACAAAAGTAAATTACCTTTTGTCGCGTGATCCGATTGACTTACGTCGATGGTAATCCGCAAGACCTTCAATCCGAGCACGAACGTGGATCACCTAGGAGCGTGGTCTCCCTTTTCTTTGAATTGCAAACCTGTGAATGGACCAAACAAAAACTTTCTTTTCTTTGTTAGTCACAAAACAATCAAAAGAATGTCAAAAATTATTCCGGTCACTTTTGAGTTCTCAATCTAATGATCGAAACTCGCGTGAACCTAGATCGATATCGTATACACAAGCTTATTGATGATTAAGCAATAGTATACTATCAAAGAATAATTTCACACTCCTTTTTGTCTTTTTAGAATAAAAACTCTCTTGGAATTAAGAAGAAGAAGAAAGAAATAAAAACTCAAGCCCCATTCATTGTGGTGGCCGAATTCTATAAATATGCTTATATAGGTGGCCAAAATTTCTTCCTTCTTTCCTTATAGGGTGGCCGAATTCTCTATGTGCTTTTTCCTAGGGTTGCCGCAATTTTCCTCTACAAAAGAGGAGTTGTATTGCACCCAAAAAACACATGTCTATTAAGACTTCAAACCCTAATCCAACTCTTTTATTTTTATTCTTTTATTTTGACTAAATAAAAGACTCCTTATTTGATTAAATAAATAAAACTAATTTATTTATTTACTTATCAAACAAGTCTTTTACTTTTAGGAAAGATTTGTTTCTTTAATTAAACAATTAATCAATAAATTAATTAATTCTTATTTAATTAAAACAAATGAAACAAAATAATATTTTTAGGTTAAAACATTAACCTAGCCGCCCCACTTATATAAGATTGGGCCTAATATTATTTTCCTATTTCATTTAATCCATTGGACTTTAAATAAAAAGCCCACATTTGAACCAGACCCATTCTTACTAAAAGAAACAAGCCCACATGTCTTTCATTAATATATTAATATAATTGAGCAGCCCATTACTTAAATAATGTGCAAATTATATTCTTAATATATTAAATGCAATTCTAGATGGACCCTTAAATTGGTCCGGTAGAATATATCAAGTGATCCATGCAAGTCCGTGTGGATTGGGGATCTTGGCGGGCCATCTAAATTTAAGCTTCAATAGACATAACCTAATCACAATCAACAAATGATTCACTTAGGTCCGATCCATTAATTTTAACTCATTCCACTAAAGAGCTAAAACTGAACTCTTAAATAAAGATAGAAAAGGAAGATGCTCCTCATTCATACCCTAGACAATCATATTGGAGATAGTGTATCCTCGTGATTAATATCAGTAATCGCCAAGAGTTCATAGACCGTCTATAACTCTCCAAGTTACCATATTTACTCATATGACCACGTTTTGAACTTGGATATTTTGACTTGTCCAGAAGCCATGTTTTCAATAGACACTATCGAAAACTCAACGTTGAGATTTAATATCCAATTACCTCAAAACATTCATATGATAATATTATACTCTCATTTTATTAAATGGAGCCACGATGTCCATATCTATAAATGAAGTCCTCTATCGATTAACAAATGAATATCACCAAACTATCGAGGATAGACTATGCGATATAATCGTACTCATTGATAACTCAAATGATATCACTTGCAACCATAAGTCCATCATTTATCTCAGGATTAAGATAGACTCTCCGATTGTCCTGATAATGAAAAGACTATTATCTACTGACGGTTCTAGATAAAGCTTTTCATTGTGATCCAGTTCAATGCACCCAGTGCACTAGATCCTTTTGCTCGAAGACACTCCGATGATTTTAGACTCATCATATCTCATTTGATCCCACTCAAATGCTAGCAAAAGAATTCTACAACTTTAACAAGATAAAGGTGCCCAACCTTTAACTTAAGTTGTGAACATTATTCAAGACTAACTAAAGAATTGTGTCTACCACATACATATCCAGATGTACGAACAATTCTTCTTTTCCCATAGTCTTTAGACCTTATGATTATTTACTTTGACAATTATAATATAAACTATAAATGCTATACGATTTGTTAAACCAGAAATCACTTTATTAATATGAAAAAGATTGTTAATTACAACATTACACTCTTGCTATTGAGCATAATCCTAACATCCTGAACCTCTCCGGGAAAGGCATCCTTAGAAATCCATTAGTGAAAGGGCTACCGGATTCATCATCCGACAGTTTATTATGCCCATACCACCTGACCAAAGCATCCATTTGTCGATAATTGTTTTGCACCTCCCGGGTCAAGCTCTGTATGAGTATGTCTCTATCTCCTTCTGGTTCTCCCATCGCATTGAAATTTTGACTGATGGTCAACTTCTGGCCTCTCTCCTCCGTTTCCTGCTCCTTGTGTTCTCGGGTTAGGCCATGTAATCGAACTGTGCCCCTCTGGCGTTTGTGACGATAATACTGCTCACTCTCCCCTAAGGACAATAACCTATCTCTCCGGTGAATACGCTTCTTGGGTTGGTCCCGACTTTGCCCCATACGATATGGATCATACCTTCTATCAGAATAACCTTCCTCTCTACGCTCCCTGCTACCCCTGGCTTACCTTTCGGACAAAATCTCTGGCTTTTATGTAAGGTCTCAGCTTGCTTTTAAAGGTGTGTCGGGTGTTGGTATCACCACCGTGGAGCGCAGTCTTGTTGTTTGTTGATTTGGAGCAGACAGATTGTGGGGTGAAGTCAAACCTTCCGTAGTGGAAAGATCAACTCCTTGCCTCTCCGCATCAGATATGAGTTGCTACAGAGAGGTCCGAAATCGTTGCACGATTTCCTCATTAGTTGGAGGGAAACGCTGGATACCGGCCAGGGCAGTTGATTAGCCTGCAGTTGCTAAGGTTACATCCGCAGTGTTGAGGGTGGCATCATCCTCCAACTCGTTAATTGGTAATCCTTGACTATACCTGGAATCGTTACCATCTCATTCGCCGACCATTGCTTCACAAGTTTTTTCTTTGTAGCCCCTCCTTCTAATGCCAATTGTTGACGGTGATTTTTCGTAGTCACTCAATCAATGATTTGATATCAAGTTTATGAATGAGAATGATTGAAGTTAACATTACAAAGTATTAGCAATAATGAACAAAAATACATGGTAAAACTCCGATGGCCGGAGAAACATCCGCGGGTTGTTGCCTAAGCAACGAAGTCAAATCCACTATAAAAACTGTTATTGAATACACACTCCGATCTCTCCTCTCAGTTCTCACGTCCGCCTTATTTGTGTTTTACAGGGGTATTTATACATAGTTGTTTAGGGTTTGTGGGTATCACTAGGGTTTGGTGTCGTGGTGCCCAAGTTTTGAGGGTTTTCTCAGTCTTAAAAGGACTTGCTTTCCTATTTGAGTGTAGCGTATCTTCAGGTTTGGCTGAGTTCTAATTTGGGCAGGATTCTTATTCCTTTATTTACGAGAAACCTGCTTGTTTCCTTGCTGGGTTCTGAGTAGCTACACTGTAGCTTATTGTAGAGGTGCTAGTTTCTGATTCTACCCACATGAATGGGGAGTGAATTTCCGCGACTATCTTTCTAATTGATCCCTGAGTATGCCCGAGGACGACCGAGTAGGCTATGTTGCCCAAGCTGATTTCCTTTGTGGCTGGGTTGCCTTGGGTTTTTGCTACTCAGATTGATTTCCCTTCACTTCTGCTTACGTGGCCTCTTATGGTGGTAACGTACCCTTTACGACTATTTTTACCTATAACAAGACACTGAAGCTGTAGGAATTGCTAATTTTGGAAATAAGGTAAAAAGTTACAATTTACAACCAATTTTATAATTTCAATATTATAAATTCTTTGCATGTGAGTATTGTGTCATATTAATATATATTATATACATATTGATCTCATGAATGTAGCTCACATACTTTAAGGATGGAAAGAAAAGTTTTGGTGAACGAGCAGCTGAAACTAAATATAGCACGGTGTGTATAAAACTATCTAGAGGGGGGGTGAATAGATTTTAAGCTTATTACCCAATTTTTCGTATAAGTCAAAATTACGAATTTACCCCTAAATAGATAAAGCAATAAATCAAGTATAAAATGCGAAAATTAAATAAGACTTGATTTTTATGTGGAAACCCACACGGGAAAAAACCACGGGCTAGTAAGTAAGCCATACTCGAACCTCGAATCCACTAAATGTGTAAACAATTACAACCTAATCCCGGAAGTAATCACACACCTACCTAATCCCGGTATGAGTGAACCTAGTCCAATTTGCTTGCGATCTAAGCAACCTAATCCCGGATGCTACACACAAGACTTACTTTCTCTAAAAGAGAATAACAACCCTAAGTGAATATATGAATATCCAAATGCAACATAGAGCAAGGGAAACCCTATATGCTTATCTAAGATGATGAATTTGCAATTAAGAACAATCCTAGATATCAAAACTAAATGACATGTCAATTAGTTTAGCTAATCAATATTAAGCACAAAACCTAATATGCTAGCACAATACAACTTCTCAAACATACATCATACTAATCTCAATCTTGTATCCAAAGCATACAAAATAACAAACAAGTAATTAATTGAGATTGCTAGATAAGAGAAACACAAAATATGTAAGATATTAGTGAAAAGCTTACCAAGCAAAGTATGATGAAGAATCCATGCTAGATGACATCTAGAAGATCAAAGATGATGCTAGATGATGATTGATGATCATGAAAAAGTGTTTGAGTAATTAAAAATGAGTTCTTTGTGTATTTTTCTTGTCTTGAAAAATATCCTAAGTATGAAGCTTGAATATGAACTCTCTTAAATGACCTAAAATCAAGTTAGCATATATATAGAGGCCATAAGTGAAGTGAGGTCGTTTTGAAAATGCGCCAGAAAATTGCTCTGTGCGCTGGTGAGCCTGCGCTGGACGACAGGCGCACGACCAGCGCACAAGCACATTTTTGCAAGGGCACTTGACGACCAACGCTCACACAAGCGCCAGACCAACGGCACGCCACTGGGCGTTTTGCGCTGGAGGACTTGCGCTGGTGTGGACCAGCGCACGACCAACGACAGACCACTGGGTGATCTGCGCTGGTGGGCCTACGCTGGTGGACCAGCGCACGACCAGCGGCAGACCACTGGGCGATCTGCGCTGGTGAGCTGCGCTGGTCAGGCGCTTGAGGACCGGCGCACAGCCCACACCTTTGAACCCCACAAGAAATCATGCAAGGGGTAAAAAGGTAAATTAAGATGCATCCTAAAAGCCTAAAATGCTATGACATGTAATCACAAGATGCAATCAAAAAAACAAGCAAGAAGAGATGTTAATTGAACATTAATGCACAACCATAAGAATCACAACATACAAGGAATAAACATATGCATGAGTTGTGAGTGTGTGCAACTATCTCTTCAAGACAAGTAAGCACTTAGAGTATTACCCTTGGAGTGCTTAACACTTGCAAGGGCCTTGAGCTTGAACACATTCCTAAGCTACCCTTACATGATCCCCACATATGGTTTGATCACGAAATAAGCCAATTAAAAACTACGGGAATCCTTACAATCTCCCCCTTTGGCTATTTCGTGACAAAACCATCACTCACATTGAAACCTCACAAAAAAATAGAAACAACGGGATAACATAGATCTTCTACAATACAAAGAGATAATGAACAAAATAAAGTCTTCAATGCTCCAATCTCTTGTAGAACAACCAACCCTACAAAACAAAGTTTCTATATTTTTCCAAAAAAAGTACATGTGAGATTAATCAAGTGATATCAAGACAAGCATTTGCATTTTTAGAATTTAGGCACAACATTACAAAATATATGCAATGTATGATAAATGCAATGCTCCCCCTCAATGTGTTATCTCCCCAAAGTGCACAATTGCAACAATAATTTGCATCTCCCCTTACTATATCCTACTCCCCCTTTTTGTCATGATATAGGCAAAGGAGTAGTCCCCAACCGGGTCACTCAGGCAAAGAGAGATAGAAGCATGCAAGATATTTGCGTATACATATAAGTCACTTTATGCATCTCAATTAATTGAAGAGAAACAAGGAGATTTATTTTTGAGGAAAATGTGTGAATCAAACATGCTTTGCATACAAGACATATAGCATTCAAGTCCAAAATACAATGGTATTTGGCAAAGCAAATGACAAAGGTTTCTAATTAGAATTCAAACCAATTTCACCAATGTCATGGGAAAAGCAAGGATATAGAGATTATTGATTTCAATTTAAGAGCAACTATATCCAACTTTATAAGCGAAACATGGCATGAGCAACTTTGCACCCTATTTGATTTTTCCGGATAAGATATCCGTATGATAGTAGTCATGTTCAACTAATAAAGAAAGAGAGACATTTGGAATGTAAATTCCTTTGAACGGATACAAGATCCTTTATTCATTTTGAGTCTCATTAGCTTTCACACAAGTTTTGCATTTTTAAGAATATGCAATCATCAATTCATGCTTTTCATGTGAGCATGTTATATGAATTTCATGCTTTTTCATTTGACATTAGCATGTTATAAAAGAATCATCATGTCATGGATATAACTATAGGTCATTCACATCATACTTCCTATGTAAATCTCCTAGTCCAAAAATCCATGTTTGAACATAAATATGACATGGATTGTAAACAAGCAAGGTTCACACTTATAGAAATGAAAACATATATACATATGTACAACCAAGCTTACTCAAGCAACCAAAAGAAGAGGCATAAGTTATTTCAAATTTTTTTGCAAGTGACAAGAATGCAAAATAGCTCTCTTTGCTTGAGTTCCCCATTTGGTGTCAATCATAGAACACATCACTCCACAAGACATATCCCAATAGATCTACTAAGAGTTTTAAATCGAGTAGCATCTAAGGGTTTAGTAAATAGGTCCGCAAGTTGATCATTAGTACCAACATGTTCAAGTACTATGCATTTATTTTCAACAAGCTCTCTAATGAAGTGATGGCGGATGTCAATATGCTTAGTTCTAGAATGTTGAACCGGATTCTTGGAAATATTAATAGCACTCATGTTATCACAAAAGAGAGTGAGAGTACCTTGGTTGAATCCATAGTCCACTAGCATTTGCTTCATCCATATAAGTTGAGTGCATCCACTCCCCACGGCTATGTACTCGGCCTCGGTCGTGGACAAGGAAATCGAGTTTTGCTTCTTGCAAAACCAAGACACCAAGTTGTTGCCTAGAAAGAAGCAACCGCCCGATGTGCTCTTCCTATCATCACAATTTCCTGCCCAATCCGCATCACTATATCCTACAAGACTAGGATTAGTGTCAAATGAGTACCAAATCCCATAATTAGAAGTCCCATTCACAAAGCGAATGACTCTCTTAACCGAAGAGAGATGGGACTCCTTGGGATAGGATTGGTACCTAGCACAAACTCCTACACTAAATGATATATCAGGCCTACTTGCGGTCAAATAGAGCAAGCTCCCTATCATGCCACAATATAAGCTTTGGTCCACACTTTTACCGCTAGCATCCTTGCTTAGCTTCAAAGTGGTGCTCATAGGAGTATCACAATGTTTGGCTTTTTCAAGACCAAACTTCTTCACTAGGTTTTTGGCATATTTGGCTTGGGATATGAAAATCCCATCATCTAGTTGCCTAATTTGCAAACCTAGGAAGTAACTAAGCTCACCAACAAGACTCATCTCAAATTCATGAGACATGACATCAACAAATTGTTGGACTTTGGTGTTATTGGTGGAGCCAAACATTATGTCATCAACATATATTTGAGCTATGAAAAGCTTATCATTGTCTCTCTTAATGAATAGTGTCTTGTCAACACTACCTCTTGTGTAGTTATTGTCAACAAGAAATTGAGTGAGGCGCTCATACCAAGCCCTCAGTGCTTGTTTCAACCCATATAGTGCCTTTTTGAGGCGATAGACATGGTTAGGGTGGTAAGCATCCACAAACCCCTTGGGTTGTTCAACAAACACTTCCTCTTGCAAGAAGCCATTGAGGAAGGCACTCTTGACGTCCATTTGGTGCAATTTGAACTTGTGCACACAAGAGATGGACAAGAGAAGCCTAATGGGCTCTAAGCGGGCAACGGGAGCAAAAGTCTCCTCAAAGTCGATACCCTCAATTTGAGAGTACCCTTATGCTACAAGTCTAGCCTTGTTCCGCACTATGTTGCCACCCTCATCAGATTTGTTCTTAAATATCCATTTAGTGCCTATGACATTAGTGGTCTTAGGCCTAGGAACTAGAGTCCAAACCTCATTCCTTTTGAATTGGTTTAGCTCTTCTTGCATGGCAAGAACCCAAAATTCATCATTTAAGGCTTCTTCAACCTTTTTGGGTTCAATTTGAGAGGTGTAGCATGTATAGCTAATAAGATTAGCAAGTTGACGTCTAGTCCTAACACCCTCATTTACCTCTCCAATGATATCTTCTTTATCATGGAGTTTCCTAACCCATGGAGCGGGTTCTTTAGAGTCCAAGAAAGGAGCTCTATCAATAGGTTGTGTGTCATCATTGTTGACATAACATGCCCCAACATTAGGAGACACCACAACCTCCTCCAAAGGAGAACCATCACTAAAAACAACCTCCTCCTCATGATCATTTGACTTGAGCCTAGTATCATCAAATACGACATTGAATGATTCCATAACACTTAGAGTCTTTAAATTGAAAACTCTATAGGCTTTACTATTCAAGGCATAGCCAATAAAAATACCCTCATCACTCTTAGCATCAAATTTGCCAAGTTGATCACGGTCATTCAAAATGTAGCATTTGCTTCCAAAAGTGTGGAAGTAGCTAACATTTGGCCTTTTGCCTTTCCATAACTCATAGGAGGTGTTTCTAGTACCGGGCCTTAGGAAAACTCTATTTCCTATATAGCAAGTCATATTGATGGCTTTGGCCCATAAGTTCCTAGGGACATTGTTGTTAAGCAACATCACACGGGCCATCTCTTGAAGGACCCTATTTTTCCTCTCAACAACTCCATTTTGTTGAGGTGTCCTAGGAGCCGAAAACTCATGGGAGATGCCTAAACCATTACAAAAGGTTTCAAAGGTAGCATTCTCAAATTCCCTCCCATGGTCACTTCTAATCCGTTTTATGCTTTTAATATTGGAGTTCATTTCATTTCGAATTTTATTACAAAACATTTTAAACTTATCAAAAGTTTCAGATTTTTCTCTAAGAAAATATGTCCATGTGAACCTAGAGAAATCATCAACACAAACAAAAATGTATCTCTTTCCACCCAAACTTTCGGTTTGCATGGGACCCATGAGGTCCATGTGGAGAAGCTCAAGAGGCTCCTTAGTGGTGAGATACTTACCCTTTTTGTGCATGCTTTTAGTTTGCTTTCCTTGTTGGCAAGGTCCACAAATACCATTGGCTTTCTTCCCAAGCTTAGGGAGGCCACGCACACAATTGAACTTTCCAAGGGTCCGTAGATCCCTAAAGTTCATGTGGCCAAGTCTTTCATGCCACAACTCAATTTGCTCATCCATGGACACATGATTAGATACAATACTAGCTTCAAGACAATAACAATTGTCGCTAGATCTCATGCCCTTCAACAAGGTTTGTCCATCAGGTTTTAGGATAGAGCAATAATCTTTAGAAAACAAGACGGAATATCCTTCATCACTAAGATGTGAAATACTTATTAAATTGGCTTTCAAGCCATCAACAAATAAAGCATTGGATAAGGAGGGTAATCCGGGAACGGAAATGGTTCCTTTCCCTACAACATTTCTTTTGGATCCGTCACCAAAAGTGACATTTCCACCTTCCTCCATAACAAGAGTCTCGAAGAAACTCTTGTTTCTCGTCATGTGCCTAGAGCACCCACTATCCAAATACCAAAAATTAGAAGAATTTGCCTTTAAGGCTATTTGTGCAACATGGCAAACATTTTCACTCTTTCTAATCCACTTAGCAACAATTTTAGCTTTCTTAGTGGTCTTTGGTACATGTGCTCTACTATTTCTAGGATCATGCAAATCAATATTATCATTCCTAGAAACATGCATCTTGGCTCTATTCTTTCTCTTTTCAATCATGCTTTGTTTTCTACACAATTTAATATATTGAAAGCAATTTGGTCTAATGTGACCATCACAACCACAAAAGTGACAAATAGGGAAGAAAAAAGGAATCATACCTTGTCTTTGTGCACGTATGGGAGCTCGTCCATGTCTTTGTGGATAAGTGGGTTCAATCCATCTTCGTTGTTGAACCGGTCTAGGTTGCTTCCAAGCTTGAGGTTGCATGATTGGTCTCTTTCCTTTGTGAGCCAATTTTGGAGGAGTGTTGGCTTGAGGAACCCTAGAGAGTTGAGCTTGAGATTGCCTTCTTGGCCCCATTTTCACTTGTGCATTAGAACATTGTCCTACTTCTAACTTCTTCCTAGGAAGTTGCACAATTGAAGTTTCTTTGTTCTTCAAGCTCTTGACAAACACAGTCTTGTTAGAGGTTGAGATTTTCTTGCCATCTTCATACCCAAGACCTCTCTTGTCACTTGGACTCTTTCCAACACCAAGTAAATGATCAAGCTTCTTAGTGCTAGAATCTATCCTAGCCAAGGACCCTTTAACTTCTACAAGTTCCCTCTTCAAGCCTTCTTCACTTCTCTTAGATAAGTCTAACTCCTCAATTAACTTATCCTCTCTCCTCTTCAATCTTTCCACTTGTTCACTTAAGTGGTCATTGTGAGCCAAAAGTTCAAGGTTCTCTTCTCTCAACCTCTCAATCTTTCTTGTGCTTTTAATTGCTAAATCATTGAACTCGGCATGGTATTTAGCAAGCACCTTTTGCTCCACAAATTTCTTTTTGGAAATAGAAGAGGAGTCACTTTCTTCTTCACTAGAGTCAATTTCCTCTTGACTCAAATCCTCCTTTTCACTAGCACTTTTGCTCTTGTGAGATGAGGCAAAAGCTAGGAAGTTAGCCATGAGCTCTTCTTCACTTGAAGACTCATCTTCCTCATTGGAGTCATCACTACTCCCACTCCAAGTGGCGGCCATCACTTTGCCCTTCTTCTTTTCATTGTGATTAGCACATTCGGGGGCAAAGTGACCAATCCCACCACATTCAAAGCATCGGACCCCTTTCCTTTCGATCCTCTCTTGTCTAGGCTCAAACTTCTTGAAGGAACCTTTTTCTTCAAGTCTTGTCCTCTTGACCCAAATCCCTTCTTTTTCTTGAACCTCATAACCTTATTAAACCTTTTCACAAATAAGGCAAGGTCTTCATCCGATTCATGCTTTGGCTCATTTGCATCCTTAGATGCTTTCAAAGCTATTCCTTTAGACTTCTTAGGAGGAGTAGTGGTGCTAGGAGCCTTCCTAGATTCATATGCAAGGAGACGCCCAATTACCTCACTTGGCTTCATATCCATGTAGCCACTATTTTCTTCTATAGCCGTCACCTTTGATTCGAACCTATCGGGGAGAGATCTCATAATTTTTTGCTTGACTCTCCTATCCGAATACGGGTCTCCGAGTTAATGGCTTTGATTTACTATGTCCATCAATTTGATTTCGAAGTCATTGAAGCATTCATCCTCTCCCATCCTAAGTAACTCAAATTGAGTTTGGAGGACTTGAAGTTTGGACTCCTTCACCACCTCGGTTCCCTCATGTGCAACTTGAAGGATGTCCCATGCCACTTTTGCAATCTGAGTATTCTGAATAAGCTTGCACTGATTCCCATCCATTGCACACATGATGGCATGCATAGCCTTCCTATTCCACTTTGAAGCCTCAAACTCTTGCGCGTTCCATTGCGCCTTAGGCTTCAAAACATCTTCTCCTCCACCCGCGGGAGTCATCATAGGGAGATCATATCCGTCTTCCACCGCCATTCATGCACGGTCATGAATTTGGCATATGTAGGATTCCATCTTCCCTTTCCATTGGGAATAGTTCAATCCGGTAAAAAGTGGAGGCCTTGTGCTAGAAGCACCTTCATTGCCACCACCATTTCCACCGTTTCCACTCATAGTGTTTATGAATGCATAAAATGAATGCAAATGTATGAATGATCAAAAATCACACAAAATGCAAAACACACCAAAATAAGCAAGGATCACCTATGTATGTCTAGGAACCCGCTTTGATACCAATTGAAACTAAATATAGCACGGTGTGTATAAAACTATCTAGAGGGGGGGTGTTAGGTTGATAATTAGTGTTGGCATTAATTCCATATCAAAACATGTTTTACTTGTTGTTAGGATTATGCTCAATAGCAAGAGTGTAATGTTGTAATTAACAATCTTTTTCATATTAATAAAGTGATTTCTGGTTTAACAAATCGTATAGCATTTATAGTTTATATTATAATTGTCAAAGTAAATAATCATAAGGTCTAAAGACTATGGAAAAGAAGAATTGTTCGTACATCTGGATATGTATGTGGTAGACACAATTCTTTAGTTAGTCTTGAATAATGTTCACAACTTAAGTTAAAGGTTGGGCACCTTTATCTTGTTAAAGTTGTAGAATTCTTTTGCTAGCATTTGAGTGGGATCAAATGAGATATGATGAGTCTAAAATCATCGGAGTGTCTTCGAGCAAAAGGATCTAGTGCACTGGGTGCATTGAACTGGATCACAATGAAAAGCTTTATCTAGAACCGTCAATAGATAATAGTCTTTTCATTATCAGGACAATCGGAGAGTCTATCTTAATCCTGAGATAAATGATGGACTTATGGTTGCAAGTGATATCATTTGAGTTATCAATGAGTACGATTATATCGCATAGTCTATCCTCGATAGTTTGGTGATATTCATTTGTTAATCGATAGAGGACTTCATTTATAGATATGGACATCGTGGCTCCATTTAATTAAATGAGAGTATAATATCATCATATGGATGTTTTGAGGTAATTGGATATTAAATCTCAACGTTGAGTTTTCAACAGTGTCTATTGAAAACATGGCTTCTGGACAAGTCAAAATATCCAAGTTCAAAACGTGGTCATATGAGTAAATATGGTAACTTGGAGAGTTATAGGCGGTCTATGAACTCTTGGCGATTACTGATATTAATCACGAGGATACACTATCTCCAATATGATTGTCTAGGGTATGAATGAGGAGCATCTTCCTTTTCTATCTTTATTTAAGAGTTCAGTTTTAGCTCTTTAGTGGAATGAGTTAAAATTAATGGATCGGACCTAAGTGAATCATTTGTTGATTGTGATTAGGTTATGTCTATTGAAGCTTAAATTTAGATGGCCCGCCAAGATCCCCAATCCACACGGACTTGCATGGATCACTTGATATATTCTACCGGACCAATTTAAGGGTCCATCTAGAATTGCATTTAATATATTAAGAATATAATTTGCACATTATTTAAGTAATGGGCTGCTCAATTATATTAATTTATTAATGAAAGACATGTGGGCTTGTTTCTTTTAGTAAGAATGGGTCTGGTTCACATGTGGGCTTTTTATTTAAAGTCCAATGGATTAAATGAAATAAGAAAATATGTTAGGCCCAATCTTATACAAGTGGGGCGGCAAGGTTAAAATTTTAACCTAAAATATTATTTTGTTTCATTTGTTTTAATTAAATAAGAATTAATTAATTTATTGATTAATTGTTTAATTAAAGAAACAAATCTTTCCTAAAAGTAAAAGACTTGTTTGACAAGGAAATAAATAAATTAGTTTTATTTATTTAATCAAATAAGGAGTCTTTTTATTTAGTCAAAATAAAAGAATAAAAATCAAGGAGTTGGATTAAGGTTTGAAGTCTATAAAGTTGAAAAGAATTAGGGTTGAATTTTAGTCACCCTATATAAGTGACATGATGAAATTCGGCCAACCCTAATCTTAGACTACATAGAATTCGGCAACCCTAAAGGAAAAAGAAGAAAAAATTCGGCCAACCTATATAAGGGTTCTTATAGGGTTCGGCCACCACAAGTTTTGGTGCTTGAGTTTTTATTTCTTTCTTCTTCTTCTTAATTCTAAGAGAGTTTTTATTCTAGAAAGACAAAAAGGAGTGTGAAATTATTCTTTGATAGTATACAATTGCTTAATCATCAATAAGCTTGTGTATACGATATCGATCTAGGTTCACGCGAGTTTCGATCATTAGATTGAGAACTCAAAAGTGACCGGAATAATTTTTGACATTTTTTTGATTGTTTTGTGACTAACAAAGAAAAGAAAGTTTTTTGTTTGGTCCATTCATAGGTTTGCAATTCAAAGAAAAGGGAGACCACGCTCCTAGGTGATCCACGTTCGTGCTCAGATTGAAGGTCTTGCGGATTACCATCGACGTAAGTCAATCGGATCACGCGACAAAAGGTAATTTACTTTTGTTAATGTATATGCATGTTTATTGATTAAAAGGGTTTAAGGTTCATAAAGGAAAAATTTTAAAAGTCACTAAATCGTTTTAAGTATCGCTTCCGCTGCGTTTACCACTTTTGTTATTTTTTTCCCTACACTTGTAATGTTTAGTGGTTAGTAAATGAAGGATTTCGAAGACGAAGGACGTCTCAACCATTATTCGTTCAAGTTGCCGGCTTTTAAGAGTTTCGGGCATTATCGGTCTACAAAGGTATTCTAAGTCCTCTTATCTCTTACAAGGCTAGGCACACACTCACACATATCATTCTTGTGTGTCCCTTCATGATTTTATTTCATTTACATTTCACTTTCACACACTTAGCAAAATATGCTCATGCATTCACATTTAGTTAATAAACTTTGTGTTTTGCATTTTCTAGGACTATGTCCGGAAACTAGCATATGTGTGTGTATTTGTGTTTGTATGTTTCCGTATTTTGTATTTAGGACTTGAACATGTTCTTATTCAATGCCTTATTGAGTTCCGGTCGTTTCGATTACTCATTCATAAGGTTTCGAGTCCAAACGTGTTGACTATGCCACTTTACGTTCTCTTACGTTGTGTTGACTTCATCGATGATTTCCGAGATGATTTCTCAACCGTTTTTCAAAGTTGTATAGTCGTTATCATGCGTGAGAGAGTCACGGTTCGTAATCTGAAAACGGATTCGAATTCAGAGTTTGGACGCCTGAGATACGGGCCGACGAACTGAGGGAGCGCGCAAGAGGACAGCCCAGGCCGTGGGCCACAAGGGCTGGCCGTGGTTGAGGCCGTGGGCCCCACGGCCTGGAGCAGCCTCTGCTCCCGTGTGGGCCACGCGCCCCCCACGGCCAGGGGGTGACGTGGCACCACGTGATTGGCCGAAAAACTCCTTCTCTCTCCTCCTATTTCTTCCCTCTCTCTCTCCATTTGAATTTTTAAGAAGAAACATTTCAGTTTCCCGTCAGCTCTCTCCTCTGAAATTTCTGATTTTCGAAACACCATATCTTCCTCATCCGGAGTCAGATTTGAGTGATTCAAGTTGGAGAGTGTTCGTATTTGAGTCCTCTAACATCTCCAAGTGGTTTGGTGGCTGTTTGATCGTGATTTCCAGTGGTTGATCACTGAATTCCGAACCAGCTTCAAAATCCGAGGTAATGGTCTCATCTTAGGGATTTCTTGTTATTTGACTTTCCAAATGCTTGGGGTTTCTTCTTCTATATCTTTGATTATGTTTAGTAAAAGCTATTGAGAAAGATAGCTTGATTATCATTCTAATTGAAACTCAATTTGTGGACTAATGTTGACTAGATTCTATGATTCTATGTTTTTCATATGTTTGTGAGTTGTATTGTGATTAGAATGGCATCTTAGGTTGTTTGATACTTAATTGAATTAATTTTGTGTTAAAATGACTTTGAGATTTGATTTGGTCCTTTGATTGAAGAAATCAAGGATTTGTGTATTTGTTTGTGATTTAGAGAATATAAGTTTTGATTGATGTAAATCTCAAAACCTTGCTCTATATTTTTGTCTAGTATATTGATTGATTTTAATCTCATATATCTAGCATTTAATTGTATATTGATAGCATCTTGAATCTTGTACTTCATGAACATATTATGATTCAAGTGTTGTGTATGTGAATGAGACTTTGAGTGTATGTGTTAGGTGTTTCACATGCTTAGGTTTCTATTCTCTTATTATTGCATTTAGACTTGATTACTTGTGATTTCACATGTTTAGGTCTACTTGTGCCATAGGATGTATTGATCACATGTTCTATGTTGATTTGATTGTTTGCATCATTTGCATTCACATGATCACACTAGGAAGTCCTTGTAAAAGGCAAGAAGTCTTGGCTAGAGTCGGGGTGACTTGGATAGCCAAGCAAGAAGTCTTGCCTAGAGTCGGGATGACTCGGATAGGTAAGCAAGGAGTCATGGCTAGAGTCGGGAGGACTCGGATAGTCATGCATGGGAGGCTCCCTAGAGGCAAGAGTGCCTTGGATAGGGAGTTGGCTATTGTATTGGTAGGCCTAGGCGTATGGTTAGACATAGAGTCCGATAGAGCGGGGTACACGGGAGGTGTATGCACTCTTGAGGAATTTCTAATCTACCATCGATGTTGGTTGAGTGTGTTGTCCAATATATGGTGGTTCCGCATCATTGAGGGATTTCATACTTTCCAATAGGGTTGGGTAGGCTTAGACTTCACTAGGTTGGGTGAGCTAAAGATTGGTCACTTTGTGAATGTTCTATGTTTACTTTCCAATAATATAGTACCCAATGGTTGTAGTTCAACCCGTGGATGTTTCCTCCTTGGAGGTTTTACCACGTTAAAAAATCCCTTGTGTTTATTCTTTCTATCTCTTTCTCTTATATTTTAATTGTATATTTTATTGTCTTGATTCACAATATTCACTTGTGTTGTATTGTGAACCAAGTCTTTGTATAGTGTGATTAGTGTAATCATTCTTTAGATCAATTTGTATCTTTGATCCTTTTATATATTGTAATCTTTGTATAGTGACATTTTGATCACTCTTGTAACACATTGAACATCTTATGAAATACAAGCTTATTTTGTTGTTATGTTTATTTGCTATTTTACCTCACATGACTTGTTGATATACTTAGACATTTCTCTTATGATTGTAACATCGTATTGTCTATGTATGTCTTCCTTGGCTTATTGTGTTGTGTGTAAGGCTACCTTGAGGGACAAACGAATGTTTGTTCAAGGGTTTGAAAAAGATGTAAAAACCTATTCACCCCCCCCCCCCCCCCCCCCCCCCCCCCCCCTCTAGGTATGCTTTAAGCAATTTAACTTCGTTTTTGTACATTCAGGGGGTGAATAGATTTTAAGCTTATTACCCAATTTTTCGTATAAGTCAAAATTACGAATTTACCCCTAAATAGATAAAGCAATAAATCAAGTATAAAATGCGGAAATTAAATAAGACTTGATTTTTACGAGGAAACCCTCACGGGAAAAAACCACGGGCTAGTAAGTAAGCCACACTCGAACCTCGAATCCACTAAATGTGTAAACAGTTACAACCTAATCCCGGAAGTAATCACACACCTACCTAATCCCGGTATGAGTGAACCTAGTCCAATTTGCTTGCGATCTAAGCAACCTAATCTCGGATGCTACACACAAGACTTACTTTCTCTAGAAGAGAATAACAACCCTAAGTGAATATATGAATATCCAAATGCAACATAGAGCAAGGGAAACCCTATATGCTTATCTAAGATGATGAATTTGTAATTAAGAACAATCCTAGATATCAAAACTAAATGACATGTCAATTAGTTTAGCTAATCAATATTAAGCACAAAACCTAATATGCTAGCACAATACAACTTCTCAAACAGACATCATACTAATCTCAATCTTGTATCCAAAGCATACAAAATAACAAACAAGTAATTAATTGAGATTGCTAGATAAGAGAAACACAAAATATGTAAGATATTAGTGAAAAGCTTACCAAGCAAAGTATGATGAAGAATCCATGCTAGATGACATCTAGATGATCAAAGATGATGCTAGATGATGATTGATGATCATGAAAAAGTGTTTGAGTAATTAAAAATGAGTTCTTTGTGTATTTTTCTTGTCTTGAAAAATATCCTAAGTATGAAGCTTGAATATGAACTCTCTTAAAATGACCTAAAATCAAGTTAGCATATATATAGAGGCCATAAGTGAAGTGAGGTCGTTTTGAAAACGCGCCAGAAAATTGCTCTGTGCGCTGGTGAGCCTGCACTGGACGACAGGCGCACGACCAGCGCACAAGCACATTTTTGCAAGGGCGCTTGATGACCACCGCTCACACAGGCGCCAGACCAGCGGCACGCCACTGGGCGTTTTGCGCTGGAGGACTTGCGCTGGTGTGGACCAGCGCACGACCAGCGACAGACCACTGGGTGATCTGCGCTGGTGGACCAGCGCACGACCAGCGGCAAACCACTGGGCAATCTGCGCTGGTCAGGCGCTTGAGGACCAGTGCACAGCCCACACCTTTGAACCCCACAAGAAATCATGCAAGTGGTAAAAAGGTAAATTAAGATGCATCCTAAAAGCCTAAAATGCTATGACATGTAATCACAAGATGCAATCAAAAAAACAAGCAAGAAGAGATGTTAATTGAACATTAATGCACAACCATAAGAATCACAACATACAAGGAATAAACATATGCATGAGTTGTGAGTGTGTGCAACTATCTCTTCAAGACAAGTAAGCACTTAGAGTATTACCTTTTGAGTGCTTAACACTTGCAAGGGCCTTGAGCTTGAACACATTCCTAAGCTACCCTTACATGATCCCCACATATAGTTTGATCACGAAATAAGCCAATTAAAAACTATGGGAATCCTTACAACAGCCATTGCAACTAGAAGCAAAATGCAACCAGGTATATAACTTTTATTACAAAAATTTACATATTAATAATAAATAATAATATCATTGAAATAACATTCATACTTATAATACTTAATAATTTTTATTACAGCTGATTGGTGGGTAATGTATGGAAATTGTGCTCCATCATTGAGTGCAATAGCAATTCGCATACTATCACAAACATCATCATCTTCTGCATGTGAAAGAAATTGGTCCACATTTGCTTTAATCCACATAAAACAAAAGAACCGTCTTGCCTATTTTAAGCTTGAACAACTTGTTTATTGTTATTATAATATGAAGTTGAAACTTAGGGATATGACAGCTGAAAAAGATAAAGTAAATGAAACTGATTTTATGGATCTATTTCAAGTAGCTGCTGAAGCAGGAGACGATAATGAGAATCCTATTTTTAACTGGTTAGACTTGCCTCCTTGGATGATGACGAAGGAAATCCTGATTCACATATTGCTTATCATGCTCAAGACATGAGAATAAATGTTGAACAAGTGATTAGAGAAGAAGTTGGTGTAGATCTTGGAGTTATTGTTGCCAGCTCTTCCGATGATCAACATACCTCTGATGTAAATAGTGGAGGAAAATATGATAGAGATGATGGAGATGATGGGGATGAGGCAAGAGGTTGGGATTCTGGAGCAGGAGGTTTGAATGCTGGTGCAATAAGTTGGGATGTTCGTGCTGGAGGTTGGGATGCTGGTGTAACAGGTTGAAATGCTAGTGTGGCGGGTTGGGATGCTCATACAGGTAATTTTGATCAAAATCGTGGTAGACAACATGGAGGAACAAGTCAAAATGTTGAAGATTCTTTGAATATGACTCTCTCCTCAATGAGTATAGACACAGAAAACAGTTCTTTGGGTGATTCGCAGACAATGTCAGGTTCTCATGTACTAAATTATGGTAGTTATGGTGGCTGCAATATATTTGATTATCCTTCTCCATAAATGTCATATGCAATACCTATGCATGCAGATCAAAAATATCCACCAAGTTGGGTAAATCCAAACTACCCAATTCATGGATCAGTTATGGATCAGTTGGAAGAGATCAAGCAACATACGTGTGGCATATTAATAACTACATTGAAAACTATGCAAGCACATTTTATTAGGAAAATTACTGTTCGAATCAAGATAGAAATGTATCTTATGTATTTGAACCAGCAAGGAATTCATTTTGGTTTTAAATTTCAGATTATTATGTATGAATTATGATTTATGATAGAATCTTGGAAGTGTGGAACTATTACTATATATATTTTAATGATAATTTTGTTTATTAAATATTTAATCTCTTTATATTGTATATAATATTGTAAAAGTGAAACAAAATATTATTCTATTAAATACTCAATTTTAAAAATTATATACAGACTCTATCTATGTTATAATTTATAATAAACTCATAACTATGATAATTTATCATTGAAATATGATTCATTTGATGTATAATTACTTGTTTAAGCTTGCCCTAAAATTTCACAAAAAAAATCTAACTTTAGATATAAATATCCATCATTTTTTAATTTTTGAATATCCACTGATATCGATAATATCCCCGATATATCCGTAAATTTAGAAGCCCGAAATTGATACCGATACCGATATTATGTTCCTTGGTTATATGTTGTTATAAAGTGAATTGTTATTGCTCAATTTTGATCCTAGAATTTCAATGTATTTTTTTTTTTCGGAATTGTAACAAGAAGGGTGGCCTATTATTGTCACAATTTCCGTCTTGGCAGTTGCTAAGTTTTTTTTTTTTTTTTTTTTTTTTTGTAATAAAGTAGTGCAGTTTTTATTGTGTTAAAAAATACTGCAGTTTTTTTATTATTAAAATAGTGCAGTTTTTGGTTGTATTAAAATACTGTAGTGATTAAAAATAAAAAATAATAAAATAATAAAAAAAATACTGCTGTAATTTATTTGTAAAAATACTGCTGTAATATATTCAAACTTCGAAGATTTGAAGATTTAAAAAATTGGAAGCAACTGGAACAAGTTTGGGACCGTGCGCACCATAGCAACATGCATGCGCGCAAGATTGCACACAGCTGTGCATGTTGGACTGTGGGCTGCGCATGGCAGCCCCATGAAGTGCCATGGGCTGCGCACGGCAGCCGTTGTTGGGGTTATGGAGTGCGCACGCCCATAGGGGCAGCCGTGGGATGCACAAGTGATTGGTGGCCGCTTGAAGACTTGTTCACCAAGAAAGGAGTTTTTTGTATTCCAAACAAATGTAATTTACTTGTTTTTCTAAGATGGATCAAAATTGTGGCTATTTATTTTTGTAAATATTAAAATATTTGTTATTGTATGATAACATGTCATATAGAATAGGAGTGCCACTCATATATCTCTTTTGGTATGAACATGCATTGAATGATTTAGGTATCTAATTGGCATCTAGATAACATGGTAAATCATTCTATGGAATTTAATCACACGCCTTAAATAATTGAGTGGGAGAAGGTGTTTTGCAAACACCTACGGCCTCCAAGGTTAGTTGAGCTTTATGTTTTATTGGTAATCCCCCCAAGGGGCGTCCATGAATGGAATTTAGCAATATACTTCTGTTATACCCCATAATCGATCGACCACAAGACGATCCGGCAATCCATGAGAAGACCCAGAGATGGCCGAACGTTATAGGCACGGCTCGTCCAAAGTCTGAGTAATTCATCAAATCCAACCATATAATAAGATCCGAAGAATATGGTCCTTGGATGTAATTCCCTTCCAACAAAATTCCCGCTTGGGAAAAGAAGTACTCAGTTCGCACTACTCGGCCAAACCTATGCGTTGAACTAAGTCACCCCAAAGTGTCTCTCGAACAACGGGTCTTTTCCTATTCATACGCCAAGACACGCGTCAGGTAGCGATTAGCCAAGGAATAGGCGGGTATCAGCCTACCTCATCCCCCGCCCAAGCTACCTAAGATGTCAGACGAAGCACTCGAGTTTGGATCCTGGAACAAGTCCTCCAGGAGTATAAATACAAGCAAAGAGATCCATAAAGGGGGCGGTTCTTTTCCAGCACTAGAGAATCCTGAAGATCTGTATCTTTGAGGGTTCGAAGGTTTGAGTCTTCGGACATAAAGTTTAATATGATTTCTGTACTTGTATTAAATTTACTAAGAAATAAAAAGCCGTGACAAACCGTTAGTTTGGTAACAATCGTTTACTAGTTTTACTCGAAAACAATTGGCACTAGAAGGAGGGGAAAACCAAAAGAAACTCAACTCCGAGGAAATCTTAGAGATTAAACCTATAGAACTACCAGACCACACAAGCAACAATCCAACGGATCTCACCACTGGCCCAACGGTTGAGAACCAGATTCTCAGGCAGTAAGAACCTGATGCTCCCCAAGTCACCCTGACTCCACCCTCGTCTGACAGACAGACCGTCCCAAGTCTTACTCCGCAAGGGTTACAGGAAGCAAATGCCCACATACAACAGCTCTTAAGGATCATGGGGGGAACTTTCCAGGTTCCCCCTCTCGTATATCGAACCTCAAGGAGTCAAGCGATCTTAGCTCCGTACGGTGTACAGGCTGAAGACCCTACCCAGGAAGCAAGAGCTGAAACGGGGAAAGCAGCGGAGGAATATAGCAAGTCACAATCTTGGCAATATCACTCGAATGGAGAGAGCTCTCATTCGACCCGTTCAAAAAGGAAAAGTCATAGGACGATTGAAGAGTTGGATATTAAGGAAAGCATTCCTAGCAAGAAGGGCCGAAGAAGTCACACATTCCAAAAAACCAATACTCTACCTAGAGTCAACAGGTCACCTCACGAAGCCAGGAGAGTTCCCAGCGACGAGAGGAAACAATCAGCCCGTCAAAGTTTAAATTTCGATCATTCGGAGAAAAACGATCGAAGATAGATAGAAGAAATGCGGACGATCAAAGATGATATACGAAGGATGGAGAAAAATCGCCATGAAATGCGAGGATCAATGCGCTTGCCGGGCAGCCACCATGGACCATTCACAGAAGATGTAGCAAGCAAATCCTTCTCGAAGAATTTCAGGATGCCAAATGTCGAGCAATACACGGAGGAGCGAGATCTGATGGAACATGTAAGCCGTTTTGTCACATTAATGGCCACCCAAACCCGTGACAATCGCCTTTTATGCCAAGCTTTCCCAGTCACATTTAGAGATTTAGCGGGAAGTTGGTTCAGACAATTACCCCGAAACAACATCAGCAACTTCGATCAATTTAGCCAAGCCTTCACCCAACAGTTCATGGGAAGCCTCCAAAGGAAAAAATCGTTGGCTCATCTATCAAGCCTAAAACAAGGCAGAACCGAGGCCATCCGAGAATATTTGGCTCATTTCAACAAAGAAGCGGTGAGGATAGAAGACTTCAACACCATGGCAGCCATTAATGCCTTCACAAATGGGCTTCAGAGTGGACCTTTCTCTTTCCAGCTGAGGCGACAGAGGTCCACCTCGTATCCAGAATTAGTCGAAGTAACCGCTGAATACACAAGGGCCGAGGAGGAAGAGGTAGCTCAAGGTGGAACTTTAGTGCATGGCTCATAGCCTGAAAAGGGTGAAGGATCAAAAAAGACCGATGCAACTAAAGCGGGACAAAAAGGACAGCGTTTTGACAGAAACAAAGGTGGCCGGAGGAATGATGCCCGAGACGGAAGTGATTATCTGAGGAGCAGGTACTCATCCTACACCCCACTCACACGGGACGTGGAAAGTATATTCGCAGTGGCTCAGGAAAAAGGGATAATCCGTTGGCCTCAGAAGATGAGTGCCCCTTCACACAAACGAACTACAGAGAAATATTATCGGTTCCACCGTGATCACGGTCATGAAACTTCTAAGTGTTTCCATCTGAAGGAGCATATCGAAAGTTTGATCAAAGAAGGCCACTTGAAGGATTACCTAGTCAGAAAGGTAAATAGCCGAGTCTCAATGCCAGAGGAAAAGAGGGACACACCTCAGAGGAGTCCCCGAAAGGGAAGCCCGATTCACACAATCTCGGGAGGACCAAACACTGGTCTTAGTAACCGGGAAAGAAAAGCGGAGATAAGGGAGGTTTCGAGGAGAGAAATCAACCTCATGGAGCGGACTCGCAAGAAATCAAAGGAGGGTTGGGCTCCGATATCTTTTCGACCCGAGGATGCTAATGGATATGACGCCCGACCCAACGATGCTATAGCGGTTGAGTTACAGATCGGTCATAGAGATGTCCGAAGGATCCTGATTGATAACGGAAGTTCAGTCGACATCCTGAGCGAATCAATTTTTCAGCAATTGGGATTTACAGCCAAGGATCTTGAGCCGTTTGATGCCCCTCTTAAAGCCTTCAGAGGATCTGAAATCTATCCTTTGGGAACGGTAAAACTCCCCGTAAAGGTCGGCCAACATCCTGCCCGACGAACAGTTTTGATTGAGTTCGTGGTGGTAAACATCCCCAAATGGCCTTACAACGCACTAATGGGAAGACCTTTCCTCAACGAGATAAGAGCGATCACAGCAACTTACTGTCGAAAAGTAAAGTTCCCGACCGAATTCGGCACTGGGGAAATTAAAGGTTGGTAAGAAACTGCACGGAAAGCGAACCTCTTAGCATTCACACAGAAAAGGGGTGAGGAGGCACTCCAGCTAGATGAACCTTCAATTGTCGTGCAAAGGAAGCAAACAAAGAAACTTTTGGATGAGCAAAAAGCGCTCATGGAGGATACAGCGGAAACTCCCCAAGGTTTCGCTTTAGATCCAAGGGAACCAGTCAACAAAGGGCAGGAGGATGAAATGGAACAGACCAACAACATCCAACTCAATGAAAATATCCCTGAGAGGACGGTTAGAATAGGAAGCCATTTGGATCCTCAGCTAAAAACCGACCTCTCGACTTTCCTGATAGAATTTGCAGACGTTTTTGCCTGGAGCCATGTAGATATGACTGGAATAGATCCGAGCATAATCACCTACAGTTTATTAGTAAAGCACGATGCTTGCCCGGTAGCTTAGAAAAGAAGATGTTTCAATTCTGAGAGAAACGCAGCGGTTAGAGAAGAGGTGAAAAAACTTTTAGCGGCCGGATCAATCCGAGAAGTGACATATCCAAATGGATAGCCAACGTAGTTTTGGTAAAAAAGAAAAACGACACCTGGAGAATGTGTGTGGATTTTACAGGCCTAAACAAAGCTTGCCCGAAGGATGGTTTTCCCCTCCCTAGGATCGACCGACTAGTAGACGCTACCACCGGACATGAATTACTAAGCTTCATGGACGCATATTCGGGATATAACCAAATAAAGATGAACAGCCTCGATGAGGAGAAGACGACGTTCATAACAGACCAGGGTTTGTATTGCTATTAAGTCATGCCCTTCGGATTCAAAAACGCGGGCGCAACGTACCAACGGTTGGTAAACAGAATGTTTACGGACCAAATAGGTCGGACAATGAAGGTCTACGTGGATGATATGCTAACAAAGAGCCTAACAGCTGATGGACACATCAGCACACTTCGGAAAACTTTCACCACGATCAGAAAATTTGGGATGAAGTTAAACCCAGAAAAATACGTTTTCGGTGTCCAAGCAGGAAAATTCCTCGGTTTTGTGGTCCATCAGTGAGGAATTGAAGCAAACCCCAAACAGATAGACGCTCTGGTAAGAATGGAGTCCCCTCGAACCCTGAAGGGATTTCAGCGATTAACTAGTTACATCGCCGCGCTCAGCAGATTTATATCAAAATCAACGGACAAGTGCCTCCCTTTCTTTAAAGCCTTGAAGAAAGGAAGGTCCTTGGAATGGACCCAGGAATGTGAAGTAGCCTTTCAACAGTTGAAAAAATACCTCAGTATGACCCCGATGTTGTCAAAGCCAGTCTCAGGGGAAGTTCTCTTCCTATACCTATCAGTCTCATCGGCACCCACCAGTTCGGTCCTTATCCGAGCAGAAGATGGAATTCAAAGGCTAGTGTATTATACGAGCCAAGCACTCACTAACCCCCAGACCAGATATTCCGAGGCCGAAAAAATGGCTTTGGCGTTAATCGTATCTGCTAGAAAGCTCAGGTCGTATTTTCAGGCTCATCCTATCATAGTCCTGACCAACTGCCCACTACGACAGATCTTGTAGAAACAAGAAGTCTCTGGCCGGCTAACCAAATGGGCCATAGAACTGGGAGAGTTCAATATTGAGTACAAACCAAGGTCGTCCATCAAAGGATAGGCTGTATCCGATTTCATCGCAGAATTCTCAAAACCCATGATCGGAATAAAAGTTGCCGAACCTGAACCTTTTGAAAATGATTTCCAATGGAAACTTCATGTAGATGGCTCGTCAAATACGCACGGAAGTGGTGCGGGAATAGAAGTAACCACCCCTGAAAATGATCAAATAGAGTGTGCCCTCAGATTCGGCTTCAAAGCAACAAACAACCAGGCCGAGTACGAAGCCCTATTAGTAGGAATGAAGGTCGCCACAACTTTAGGCACCGACAAAATCGATGTATACAGTGATTCCCAACTTGTTGTCAATCAAATACATGAAGAGTACGAGGCTAAGGAGGAAGGGATGGCGGCCTACCTAGTCATAGCAAGGTTGGCAATCAGACGATTCAAAGCTTTCCGGATCACTCATATTCCCAGAGCGGAAAACAACCATGCGGATGCACTATCTAAATTAGCCTCGGCTACCAACGCGATTATCACAAATATGATTTCAGTAACGCACTTACCGCTACCAAGTATCCACCCCGACAATCAACAAACGGTCTCCGAAATCAATCCAGCCGAAACCAATTGGATGACACCAATCAGATCCTTTTTGCTAGAGGGTTAGGTGCTAGAAGACAAAACGGAGGCCATAAGGCTCAGATATCGGTCGGCCCGGTACACAGTAATATCTAACGAGTTGTATAGAAGAGGTTTTTCAAGAGCTTTACAACGATGTGTGGGACCAATGGAGGCAAAAAAGGTTCTCGGCGAAATCCACGTAGGGATATGTGGTAACCACACGGGTCAGCTCAGCCTAGCCCATAAAGTTATGAGACAAGGTTTTTATTGGCCAACCCTATTTGACAACGTAAAAAGGGTAGCAGTGAGTTGCGATAAATGTTAAGGAATAGGCGACAACATCAAGCAGCCACCTAAATGGCTCTGAACGATGGTATCAGCCCACCCGTTCGATCGATGGGGAGTCGACCTAATAGGGCCAATGCCGACTGCCAAGGGTCGGGCGAAATACGCCATTGTAGTAGTAGACTATTTTACAAAATGGGTCGAAGCAAAGGCCCTGGTCCGGATCACCGAAGCCAAAACCTTAGACTTTATCAGAAAATCAATCATCTATCGATTTGGTGTCCAAAATGCCATAGTCACGGATAATGGAACACAATTTGATAACGCTAGTTTCTGAAACTTCTGCGACGAATGGAACATCAACTGTCTATTTGCCACCCCGGCACATCCGTAATCGAACGAACAAGTGGAAGCGATAAATAAGATAATCAAGCACAACATCAAAGCAAAGCTGGATATTAGGAAAGGGTGTTAGGTTGATTTATTGCCCGAAGTTTTATGGGCGTATAGAACGACATCGAGGACGTCGACCGGGGAAACCCCTTTCGCAATGGCGTTTGGGCCTGAGTCCATCATCCCAATTGAGACAGAAGTAGCTTCCCCTCGGGTCAGATTTTATGATCAAGGCAACAACGTCCATCTCCTAAACTCGGGCCTTGATGATTTGGAGGCACGAAGGGATAGAGCCAGAATCTAAATGGCAGCTTATCAGCAACGGATCGCTTGACATTACAACAGCAGGGTCAAACCAAGGTATTTCCAAATAAATGATTTAGTCCTATGAAGGGTAATGCCTAACACCAGGGATAGAGCTGTAGGAACGTTGGGCGACAAATGGGAAGGACCCTACCAAGTGATCGGCATAGTCGGACATGGAGCTTACCAGTTGGCACGACCGAGTGGTGAAGTCATACCTCGCCCATGGAACGCCCAGTATCTGAAAACTTACTACCAATAGGGGTATGAGCACCCCTGAGAAGCGGTTAGATAGCATCTTTTTGATTTGGCAAACCTTCATATGTCAAAACTTCATGCGGCCCACGGGCATGAATTCTCAAATGGTTTTTAGGCCATTTATAAATAAATAAATAAATAAATAAATAAGGAGAAAGAGAATAATAAAATGACTATCTTAAAAGCACCATCAAAAGTACCTTAATCCAGATCAGCCTAAAAATTAGAGCATACAAAAAGAAAGGAAGGTACGAGCTTGGCTTCGCGGGTTATTGTTGATCGGATCATTACCGAGTACTATAAATCCTTCAGAAATCCAAGTCAAAATCGATTTACGATGATGTTAGGATTATGCTCAACAGCAAGAGTGTAGTGTTGTAATTAACAATCTCTTTCATATTAATAAAGAGATTTCTGGTTTAACAAATCGTATAGCATTTATAGTTTATATTATAATTGTCAAAGTAAATAATCATAAGGTCTAAAGACTATGGGAAAAGAAGAATTGTTCGTACATCTGGATATGTATGTGGTAGACACAATTCTTTAGTTAGTCTTGAATAATGTTCACAACTTAAGTTAAAGGTTGGGCACCTTTATCTTGTTAAAGTTGTAGAATTCTTTTGCTAGCATTTGAGTGGGATCAAATGAGATATGATGAGTCTAAAATCATCGGAGTGTCTTCGAGCAAAAGGATCTAGTGCACTGGGTGCATTGAACTGGATCACAATGAAAAGCTTTATCTAGAACCGTCAGTAGATAATAGTCTTTTCATTATCAGGACAATCGGAGAGTCTATCTTAATCCTGAGATAAATGATGGACTTATGGTTGCAAGTGATATCATTTGAGTTATCAATGAGTACGATTATATCGCATAGTCTATCCTCGATAGTTTGGTGATATTCATTTGTTAATCGATAGAGGACTTCATTTATAGATATGGACATCGTGGCTCCATTTAATTAAATGAGAGTATAATATCATCATATGGATGTTTTGAGGTAATTGGATATTAAATCTCAACGTTGAGTTTTCGATAGTGTCTATTGAAAACATGGCTTCTGGACAAGTCAAAATATCCAAGTTCAAAACGTGGTCATATGAGTAAATATGGTAACTTGGAGAGTTATAGGCGGTCTATTAACTCTTGGCGATTACTGATATTAATCACGAGGATACTGAAATTTCCCTCAATGTAGTAGTGAAATATACCTAGAGGGGGGGTGAATAGGTATAGGCTCCAAATTCTTCCAATCAAAAAATTAATGCGGAAAATTACAAGACAAATGCACACTTGAATAGATTTAGCAAATGAATTGGATTAACTAAGACAAGAGTTAATCAAATTACAAGAGGTGCAATCAATGTAATATATGGAAGATAAAGGAAAGTAAAGCAAAATTGAACACAATGATTTTAACGTGGTAAAACCTCAATGAGGAAACATCCACGGGTTGATACCACAACCACCGGCGAAGCAATTCACTATGATGAAAAGGACTTACACACTCAAGCTACCAACTCATGATATCCGCTCAAGCTATCAACTCCTAGTCTACCCTCGGGCCTAGTGAACCACCTAGCCTACTCCCTATCCGAGATGTATCCTACACCTCTAGGAAGCAACTTCCTATCCAAGACGCTCACGTCTCTAGGAAGATTTCTTGCTTGCCTATCCGGATCCTCCCGACCCTAGACAAGACTTCCTTGCTTGATTATCCGAGTCCTCCCGACTCTAATCAAGGCTCCCTTGCTCTATCCACAAAGCTTCACTCACTTTGCTAGAGACTTCAACCTAATGCAAGGCTATGATCTAAAGTGATGCAAATGATGCAAGCACAAACAAATTAAGCTAGATGATCAATCAAGCAAAATGTACATGTTCAATGATAGTCTAGAATATGATTTCAACACTCAATCACAAAAGTTATCTAGAAATCAAAACATGTAAAACAATAAGAACAAAGGTATCAATATTCAATTTAACACACTAAAAACCTAGTTCTTAGATCATGAAATAAAACATAGAAAATAACATGAAGCACATCACATATATGTTTTCTAGAATCAATTTCATGATAAATCAAGTTTAGCACAAATATGTTCAAAACACATTACAAAGCTAAAACTCAATTAACAAATGATCAAATAACCCTAGCATGTGATCTAACATACTTCTTAACAAATTTCATCAATCAAATGGAAAGAATCAATAGTTGATCAAAAATGAAATTGAAAAACAAGAAGTTGAAAAACCAATACTGACCACGGACTGGAAATTGACCTACTGAGAAAAATGCCGAAGTCAACTGCCTCTGGAAATGCTTGGGGTTTGTAGCTCTCTTCGAGACCAACAATTTTGGTTTTTGAATCGAATGATTTCGAGTTCGTATGAGAGAGATATGATCAAAACAAGTAAACAAAAATATTGAAAAACTGATGCGGGATTTTGGTGTTCTTCAAAAAATTACATCTAGTGTTGGAGGGAAGGAGGTTTGATTAAAAGGAGGGAAAAGGAGAAGATTTCCGAGCAAATCACGTGGTGCCACGTCAGCACCCCGTGGGGGGCGCGTGGGGCCCACGGGAGCAGAAGGCTCCCTTGCCCGTGGGGCCCACGGCCTCCCACACGGGCTGGCCAAGTGGCCACACGTGGTTTGCCCACCTCTCGCGCGCTCCCTCGGTTCGTTGCCCCATATCTTGAGCATCCGACCTCCGATTTCGAATCCGTTTTCGGATTACGAACCGTGACTCCCTCACGCACGACTACGACTACTCAACTTTGAAAAATGGTTGAGATATCATCTCGGAATCCGACGATGAAGACAACACAACAAATGAGAACGAAAAGTAGCATAGTCAACTTGTTTGGACTCGAAACCTTATGTATGAGTAACCGAAACGACCGGAACTCAATAAGGCATTAAATGAAAAACATGTTCAAGTCCTAAACACAAAATACGTAAACAAATAAACACATATTCACATAAACATGCCATATCAAAGAGATAGTCATAAAGCATGCAATTTCACAAAGTTTGTCAATACAAGATCAATGCATGAGCATGCTATGAAGTGTGTGAATGTGTTATACCAAATGTTTGAACCACGATGCAGGGACACACATGTATGAATTGTGTGTGTGTGCGCTAACGCCTTGCAAGAGGGTGGAAGTCAAGTTTTACCTTTGACGATTTTCACCTCTTGAAGACGACTTTTGCACGAGATGTTGCTCTTCACTCTTTGAGCTTCCTTTCTTCAAATAATGTCCTAAGCAACAACTAATACAATCATAGAGTGTTTTGCAATGGAATCAAGCCAATACAAATAGTGAACCTTACAATCTCCCCCTTTGGCTATTCCATTGGCAAAAACACTCAACCTCACCATACAATGTTTCACTCAAATAAACTCAAGATGATAGCATACTCTCAATCTCACATTACAAAGAAATTCCTAGACTAAAAATCTTCAAGTCTTCAAGAATTCCTCTTTCGGTCTTCAAAGTACCTATGAGAGAAAATAGCAACCAAAACAAGAGATCTTCTCTAAAGAAGAATGGTGAGTTATTTAACCAAACAATCAAACAAAGAAGATATCCCTTATCTCATACACAAATGCATTATCTCAAGTGAATAAAATTTGTTCAAGTTAAAGCATTCCCTTAGTTTCCCAATTTCCAAGAACCAACTATCCTTAACATTGTCAAGAAAGAATTCTTTCTCCCCCTTAAGACAAGAATTCTCCCCCTTAAGACAAAGTCACAATTAAGCACAAAGAGGAATAAGATTCACACAATTGGAACAATTTCCACACAAGGTGTGAAGTATACAAAAACTCCCCAATATCAAACATGGTGAGGTGTACATTTTCTCCCCCTTTTTGTCAAGGAATAGACAAGGGACACGAGAGATAAAGAACGAGATATTAAGCAAACAAATCGTATAGAAAGCGAAAGTTGAATAAACTAAAGCTCCCCCTTAACATATGCTCCACATATTATCAACAAGAAGATTTGTTCACAAGGGACATCACACAATCACACAATCAAGCAATAAGAGAAAATATTTCATAACTTGTCAAAGTTCAAGAGAGAATCATAGATTTTCATTAATCTCTCAAAAATATTCTCACATTGCTAATGAATCAAGCACATAAGCAAAGTGTGTGTGTGTGAATGCTTCTCAAATATATAGTAGGAGTAATTGTGATATCAACATGCAAACTCTATCCACACCTATCCATCTAAAGCCTTTCCAAAAATAGGTCAAACCGATATTCATCCGGTTTTTGCTTTTAAAATGAATAGATATCAACATATGAGCGTGTGTGTGCATGTGGCTCGTTTTCCCGTTTCTATTTGTCAACCCGAGCTATTTCACAATTCTCAACTATACACCAATAAGCCTTTTAATTTTTCATTACTTTTAGGCTTAGAATCAAAGAATTTTTTTTTTAAATGATTCATTTCAACACTTCTTTGATTTTACTAACAAAAACATATACTCCTCATGGCGGCTTTCACTCATCACAATGGCGTAGCCCTTTCCTACATTGGGTGGCTTCACAACCAAGGTGTGTAGCCCTTTCCATGAGGGTGCTCGTTGATTACTATGTAGTGCCGAAGCAAAATGGATACATACCATAGGTCATCTATCATGTACTTAACAATAAACTTCTAGATGCATCCATTATCTACACATATTCAACCACATAAACTCAAAAACTAAAACATATAAGAGAAGCATTAGTGCACTTTTCAAAAATAAGATTTTCAAGCTTAAGTGCATGATCTAAAAACAATAAAAGATACTTGTTAAAGATCATTACTTCTCAAGTGAGTAGCTCTCAAAGACAATGATATACAATTAAAGTTTTGCTCATCAAGCCACTCACAATCACACAAAGACATCAATCAACACAAATCATGCCAATGGACATTCTAAGAGTTTTAAACCTCTCTTTGTCCAAGGGCTTAGTGAACAAGTCCGCAAGTTGATTTTTAGTAGGCAAATGCTCTAGAGTAACAATAGAATGTTCAACTAGATCTCTAATGAAATGATGCCTAATGTCTATGTGTTTAGTGCGGGAGTGTTGAACCGGATTTTTAGAGATGTTAATGGCACTTAAATTATCACAATAAAGTGTCATTTTTCCTTGTTCTATCTCATAATCCTTAAGGATTTGTTTCATCCAAAGTAATTGTGTGCAAGCACTTCCGGCCGCAATGTATTCGGCTTCGGAAGAGGAAAGGGAAACCGAATTTTGTTTCTTACTTGACCAAGAAACCAAGTTATTACCAACATAAAAGCAACCGCCCGATGTGCTTTTTCGGTCATCTATGTTTCCCGCCCAATCCGCATCACAATAGCCTACAAGGATATCATTGGTATCAAATGAATAGAATAGACCAAGACTATGAGTTCCTTTGATGTACCTAATGATCCTCTTGACGGCTTTTAAGTGAGATTCCTTGGGATTTGCTTGGAATCTAGCACACAAGCCAACACTAAAGCAAATATCGGGTCTACTAGCCGTTAGGTAAAGTAGACTACCTATCATGCTTCTATAAAGGCTTTGGTCAACACTTTTCCCTTTTTCATCTTTGTCAAGTTTTAAAGTGGTGCTCATGGGAGTTTCAAAATCTTTTCCATTTTCTAGGCCAAATCTCTTAACTAGATTTTTAGCATATTTAGATTGATTCAACATTATGCCCATGCTAGTTTGCTTCACTTGCATACCTAGAAAATAATTCAACTCACCCACCATACTCATTTCAAATTCACTTGACATAACACTAACAAATTCATCAACCTTGGTTTTATTAGTAGACCCAAAAACAATGTCATCAACATATATTTGTGCAACAAAAATATCATGATCATGATGTTTGATAAACAAAGTTCTATCAATGCCACCTCTCCTATATTGGTTGTCAACAAGATATTGAGTCAACCTATCATACCAAGCTCTTGGAGCTTGTTTAAGGCCATAGAGAGCCTTTTTCAATTTAAACACATGATTAGGAGAGTGTGGGTCTACAAAACCCTTAGGTTGTTCAACATACACTTCTTCTTGAAGGTATCCATTGAGAAAAGCACTTTTGACATCCATTTGAAATAATTTGAACTTTTTAATGCATGCAATGGACAACAAAAGTCTAATGGACTCGAGACGAGCAACCGGGGCAAACGTCTCATCAAAGTCAACACCCTCCACTTGAGTGTAACCTTGAGCCACTAGTCTAGCTTTATTCCTCACAATCTTGCCACTTTCATCGGTCTTGTTCCTAAACACCCATTTAGTGCCAATTACATTTATATCTTTGGGTCTAGGAACTAAAGACCACACTTCATTCCTCTCAAATTGATTAAGTTCATCTTGCATAGCCCCAACCCAATATTCATCAACAATTGCTTCATTAATGTTTTTGGGTTCAATTTGAGAAGTGTAGCAAGCATAGGATATTTGGTTAGCAATTTGATTTCTTGTTCTAACCCCTTCATTTAGATCACCTATGATGTCTCCTTGATAGTGTAAGTTTCTAAGTCTTGGGTGAGAATGTTCAACAACTTGGTCATTTTGTTGATTATCATTTAAAGCATTTTCCAACCCTTGACTTACAACTTCAACATGACTATCAATTTCATCATCTTGACTAGAAACACTACTAGCCACATCAATAGGTGTATTAGTGTCATTTAACATGTTTTCTTTAGATTCATTGACACCATTATCATCACACAAATTAAGCATGCTAAGATCATCTATCTTCACATTGATAGACTCCATGATAGTCTTAGTAGTCAAGTTAAAGACTCTATATGCACGACTATTAATAGCATACCCAAGAAAGAGACCAACATCACTTTTTGCATCAAACTTTCCTAAGTGATCTCTATCATTCAAAATATAACATTTACTCCCAAAAGTGTGGAAGTAACTCACATTAGGCTTCTTGCCTTTCCAAAGTTCATAGGACGTTTGTTTTGTGCCGGGCCTTTTGAAAACACGATTTGACACATAACAAGCGGTATTGACCGCCTCGGCCCATAGGTTTCTAGGGACTTTCTTGCTATTGAGCACGACCCTAGCCATCTCTTGCAAGACACGATTTTTCCTCTCAACAACACCATTTTGTTGAGGAGTTCTAGGTGCGGAGAACTCATGAGAAATCCCTAAACCATCACAAAACTCACTAAATTTTGCATTTTCAAATTCCGTCCCATGATCACTCCTAATGCGACATATTTTCTTGATATCAAGACCTTTTTCATTTTGAACTTGATTACAAAACTTTTTAAAGTAATCAAAAGCCTCGGTCTTGTTTCTAAGAAAATAAACCCAAGTAAACCTAGAGTAGTCATCAACGCATACAAAAATATACTTTTTGCCATTAATGCTCTCGGTTTGAATTGGCCCCATTAGGTCCATATGCACAAGTTCTAAAGGTCTCTTGGTAGCTATGTAAGAATTTTTCTTATGAGGCACTTTGGTTTGCTTACCTAATTGGCAAGGTTCACAAACCACCTCAAGCTTTTTACCAAGATTAGGAAGACCTCTAACAATGCCATGTTTTTCAAGCTTTTTCAAATCTTTAAAATTCATGTGACCCAAACGTTGATGCCACAAATCAAGCTTATTGCACTCATGTGCCATGTTGCATGTGAGAGGATCTATCTCAAGACAATAGCAATTGTCTATAGACCTTTTGACTCTTAGGACGACATCGCCCTTTTTATCAATTATAGTGCATACATCTTTGTTAAAACTAACTTCTTGAAAAATTTCACACAAGTGAGTAATGCTTATCAAGTTAGCTTGTAACCCATCAACATACAAAGTATTGCGAAGTTTAGGCAATCCGGGGATACAAATTGTTCCCTTGCCAAGAACTTGCTTTTTGGTACCATCACCAAAAGTAACCCAACCTCCATCCTTTAAAACAAGATTCTTAAAGAACTCTTTGTTCCCGGTCATGTTCCTAGAGCAACCGCTATCTAGGTACCAAGAATAGGAGGAGTTGGCACGTAAAGCATATTGTGCAACATTACATTTAGATGTGTCTTTTCTAATCCACACATTTTTCACAACATGCTTCTCACTCTTACTTCTAACATGCTTTGACTCAATACTAGACTTTTCAACATGCACCTTGACCTCATTGGTCACATCTTCAAAAATATCAAACAAAGCATTATCAATTTTCTTATGCATAGTAGAGTGAGGCACAACACAAGATTTAGCAAGCAAGTCATCAACAACTCTTTCAACAACATGCTTTTCCAAGGTCTTCCTAGGTCTATTACTATATCCATACATGGATGATTGCCTAGGTCCATTCAAAGACATATCATGAAAAGCATTATCAAGTTTGCATTTCCGAATGTACTCAAAGCATCTAGGTCGAATATGTCCTATCATATTACAATGATGACAAATAGGAGTAAATTTTAGAAGTTTACCATTTGCATTTGCTTCCATAGCATTTGGTCTTCTCACAATTTTACCTCTTTGAAGAGCAACCCTTGATGCTTCACCTCTTGCATTTGAGGTTGTTGCTTCTTGATGCTTAAGTTGTTGAGTTCTCCCATTGAACATCCTTGTTGATGAAGAGGCACCTCCGGTAGCTTTCATAGCTTTACCTTGAGAGAGTGTACCTACAATTGATTCAATGCTTGCTTTGACAAAAGTAGATTTGTTAGATGAAGGAGTCTCCTTCTCATTGATATAACCCAAACCTCTTTTGTCACATGGATGCTTTCCACTTTTAATGAGGGTTTCAACTTTATTAGAACTAGATGACATCTTGCTAATCATCCTATTAGCCTCATCAAGTTTCTCACGAAGCATCCTAAGTTCAATGGCATATTTTTCCGCTTTGTTATCACTAAACAAAACATCTTTATGTGATTTATCAAGCCATTGTTCATACTTTTTCTCTCGATTTAAATGCTCATTAAGTTTGGATTTAAGCACATTTTCAAGTTTCTTAGCATTAACAAGAGAACAATCTCTTTGCTCAATTTCTTGCTTCAAGATACCAAGTCTATCATTGCTATCTTTAAGATTCAATTCTAGACTTAGAATCTTGTCTTTAAGTTCATCGAATTCTTTTGAGCCAAGAGCATGATCTTCTAGCTTCTTGTTGAGGGACATATTGACTTTAGATAAACGTTCATTTTCAAAAGTAAGATCATTGATCTTTTTCTCATCTAAGTCAATATGTTCAACAAAAGAAGCCACATAGGAATATACTTCCTTAATCATGATTTTATCACAAAAAAAACAAACACAAAAATACTACAAAGAAAGGATCAATCTAAGTGCGTCTAGACACCCGCTCTGATACCAAATGAAATTTCCCTCAATGTAGTAGTGAAATATACCTAGAGGGGGGGTGAATAGGTATAGGCTCCAAATTCTTCCAATCAAAAAATTAATGCGGAAAATTACAAGACAAATGCACACTTGAATAGATTTAGCAAATGAATTGGATTAACTAAGACAAGAGTTAATCAAATTACAAGAGGTGCAATCAATGTAATATATGGAAGATAAAGGAAAGTAAAGCAAAATTGAACACAATGATTTTAACGTGGTAAAACCTCAATGAGGAAACATCCACGGGTTGATACCACAACCACCGGCGAAGCAATTCACTATGATGAAAAGGACTTACACACTCAAGCTACCAACTCATGATATCCGCTCAAGCTATCAACTCCTAGTCTACCCTCGGGCCTAGTGAACCACCTAGCCTACTCCCTATCCGAGATGTATCCTACACCTCTAGGAAGCAACTTCCTATCCAAGACGCTCACGTCTCTAGGAAGATTTCTTGCTTGCCTATCCGGATCCTCCCGACCCTAGACAAGACTTCCTTGCTTGATTATCCGAGTCCTCCCGACTCTAATCAAGGCTCCCTTGCTCTATCCACAAAGCTTCACTCACTTTGCTAGAGACTTCAACCTAATGCAAGGCTATGATCTAAAGTGATGCAAATGATGCAAGCACAAACAAATTAAGCTAGATGATCAATCAAGCAAAATGTACATGTTCAATGATAGTCTAGAATATGATTTCAACACTCAATCACAAAAGTTATCTAGAAATCAAAACATGTAAAACAATAAGAACAAAGGTATCAATATTCAATTTAACACACTAAAAACCTAGTTCTTAGATCATGAAATAAAACATAGAAAATAACATGAAGCACATCACATATATGTTTTCTAGAATCAATTTCATGATAAATCAAGTTTAGCACAAATATGTTCAAAACACATTACAAAGCTAAAACTCAATTAACAAATGATCAAATAACCCTAGCATGTGATCTAACATACTTCTTAACAAATTTCATCAATCAAATGGAAAGAATCAATAGTTGATCAAAAATTAAATTGAAAAACAAGAAGTTGAAAAACCAATACTGACCACGGACTGGAAATTGACCTACTGAGAAAAATGCCGAAGTCAACTGCCTCTGGAAATGCTTGGGGTTTGTAGCTCTCTTCGAGACCAACAATTTTGGTTTTTGAATCGAATGATTTCGAGTTCGTATGAGAGAGATATGATCAAAACAAGTAAACAAAAATATTGAAAAACTGATGCGGGATTTTGGTGTTCTTCAAAAAATTACATCTAGTGTTGGAGGGAAGGAGGTTTGATTAAAAGGAGGGAAAAGGAGAAGATTTCCGAGCAAATCACGTGGTGCCACGTCAGCACCCCGTGGGGGGCGCGTGGGGCCCACGGGAGCAGAAGGCTCCCTTGCCCGTGGGGCCCACGGCCTCCCACACGGGCTGGCCAAGTGGCCACACGTGGTTTGCCCACCTCTCGCGCGCTCCCTCGGTTCGTTGCCCCATATCTTGAGCATCCGACCTCCGATTTCGAATCCGTTTTCGGATTACGAACCGTGACTCCCTCACGCACGACTACGACTACTCAACTTTGAAAAATGGTTGAGATATCATCTCGGAATCCGACGATGAAGACAACACAACAAATGAGAACGAAAAGTAGCATAGTCAACTTGTTTGGACTCGAAACCTTATGTATGAGTAACCGAAACGACCGGAACTCAATAAGGCATTAAATGAAAAACATGTTCAAGTCCTAAACACAAAATACGTAAACAAATAAACACATATTCACATAAACATGCCATATCAAAGAGATAGTCATAAAGCATGCAATTTCACAAAGTTTGTCAATACAAGATCAATGCATGAGCATGCTATGAAGTGTGTGAATGTGTTATACCAAATGTTTGAACCACGATGCAGGGACACACATGTATGAATTGTGTGTGTGTGCGCTAACGCCTTGCAAGAGGGTGGAAGTCAAGTTTTACCTTTGACGATTTTCACCTCTTGAAGACGACTTTTGCACGAGATGTTGCTCTTCACTCTTTGAGCTTCCTTTCTTCAAATAATGTCCTAAGCAACAACTAATACAATCATAGAGTGTTTTGCAATGGAATCAAGCCAATACAAATAGTGAACCTTACAGATACACTATCTCCAATATGATTGTCTAGGGTATGAATGAGGAGCATCTTCTTTTTCTATCTTTATTTAAGAGTTCAGTTTTAGCTCTTTAGTGGAATGAGTTAAAATTAATGGATCGGACCTAAGTGAATCATTTGTTGATTGTGATTAGGTTATGTCTATTGAAGCTTAAATTTAGATGGCCCGCCAAGATCCCCAATCCACACGGACTTGCATGGATCACTTGATATATTCTACCGGACCAATTTAAGGGTCCATCTAGAATTGCATTTAATATATTAAGAATATAATTTGCACATTATTTAAGTAATGGGCTGCTCAATTATATTAATATATTAATGAAAGACATGTGGGCTTGTTTCTTTTAGTAAGAATGGGTCTGGTTCACATGTGGGCTTTTTATTTAAAGTCCAATGGATTAAATGAAATAAGAAAATAATATTAGGCCCAATCTTATACAAGTGGGGCGGCAAGGTTAATGTTTTAACCTAAAATATTATTTTGTTTCATTTGTTTTAATTAAATAAGAATTAATTAATTTATTGATTAATTGTTTAATTAAAGAAACAAATCTTTCCTAAAAGTAAAAGACTTGTTTGATAAGGAAATAAATAAATTAGTTTTATTTATTTAATCAAATAAGGAGTCTTTTTATTTAGTCAAAATAAAAGAATAAAAATCAAGGAGTTGGATTAGGGTTTGAAGTCTATAAAGTTGAAAAGAATTAGGGTTGAATTTTGGTCACCCTATATAAGTGACATGATGAAATTCGGCCAACCCTAATCTAAGACTACATAGAATTCGGCAACCCTAAAGGAAAAAGAAGAAAAAATTCGGCCAACCTATATAAGTATTCTTATAGGGTTCGGCCACTAGAAGACAATGGTGCTTGAGATTTTATTTTTCTTCTTCTTCTTAATTCATAGAGAGTTTTTATTCTAAGAAAGACAAAAAGGAGTGTTAGATTATTCTTTGATAGTATACTATTGCTTAATCATCAATAAGCTTGTGTATACGATATCGATCTAGGTTCACGTGAGTTTCGATCATTAGATTGAGAACTCAAAAGTGACCGGAATAATCTTAGACATTCTTTTGATTGTTTTGTGACTAACAAAGAAAAGAAAAGTTTTGTTTAGTCCATTCATAGGTTTGCAATTCAAAGAAAAGGGAGACCACGCTCCTAGGTGATCCACGTTCGTGCTCGGATTGAAGGTCTTGCGGATTACCATCGACGTAAGTCAATCGGATCACGCGACAAAAGGTAATCTACCTTTTGTTAATGTATATGCATGTTTATTGATTAAAAGGGTTTAAGGTTCATAAAGGAAAAATTTTAAAAGTCACTAAATCTAATTTTAGTATCGCTTCCGCTGCGTGTACCACTTTTGTTTATTTTTCCCTATAATTGGTATCAGAGCCTAGGTTGAACCCTTTTAATTAATTAACGTATATATACGTGGATCTATTTCTTTTTATTGTGATTATGCATGTTTAGAAAGAGATGGCACTCTAGGTATTCAAATATATAATTACATGTGATGTATGGATTTATATATGTTTTATGTGGATTGTTATTGCTCGATTTTGGTCCTAGATTTTCAATGTAATTTTTGTTTCAGAGTTGTAACAAGAAGGGTGGTCTATTATCGCCATAATTCCTTCTTGGTAGTTGCTAGGTTTTTATTTTTTTAATATAAGTGCAGTATTTTTTTTATCACTGCTGCAGTTTTTTATTTTTCTTATGTGCAGTATTTTATGTGTAAAAAGTACTGCAGTGATTAAAAAAAAAAAAAAAAATACTGCAGTATTTTATTTGTTTAAATACTGCCGTAATATATTTAGGTCTTGAAGATTCGAAGACACGAAGCAAAACGAAGCAACCGGAACCGAGAACGAGCACCGTGCGCACCCTAGGAGTTGATTGGGCTGCGCATGGCAAGCCCACTACAAGGTGGGCTGCGCACGGCAGCCTTGAAGGCCTTATGGGCTGCGCATGGCAGCCCCTTTGTGGGGTTGTGGGTTGTGCACGCCCATGGGGTTTGGGCCGAAGGATGAGCGTATGGTTGATGGGCCACCTGAAGATCTTGTATTCCTGACAATTGTAATTTACTTGTTTTTCTAGGATGGGCCAAAATTGTTGCTATTTAATTTATGCTTAAATATTACAATATTTGTTATTGTATGATAACATGACATATAGAATAGGAGTGCCACTCATATATCTCTTTTGGTATGAACATGCATTGAATGATTTAGGTATCTAAATTGACATCTAGATAACTTGGTAAATCATTCTATGGGATTTAATCACACGCCTTAAATAATTGAGTGGGAGAAGGTGTTTTTGTAACACCTATGGCCTCCAAGGTTAGTTGAGCTTTATTATTTATTGGTAATCCCCCCAAGGGGCGTCCATGAATGGAATTTAGCAACATACTTCCTTACAAGGATAGACTAGACAATGGACTCAAACGAGATCTACTCCCCAAGGAGGGATTTTCGTGAGAGAAAATTGAGGGTCGATATCTTGGTAACACACTCAATGTAATTTTATTGATATCCTCCCAAGAGTTCTTGTCAGTAAAATTGCAAGGCTAAAATTGAAAACGCTGGTTGTTATGTTAACAATTAGGTGGGACCTAGTCTAACTAGTAAATGGTGCGAACTCCCAAAGAAGGCGTAACATTTATGGGTGTTAGATCACCGTTGAATTTTATGATTGAGTTATTTATTTAATTCAAGATAAATATTTAAAAGTGCTTTATCATGATTATTTACTTATATATGTTTTGTTTTATTCAGAAATCATGACCCCATCACTTATAAACATCCTGAAAGACAACACTTTAACTGGAGATAATTATGTCACATGGAAAAGGAAAATTGGGTTGTTGCTGCAAAGTGAAAAACATAAGTTTGTTCTAACTACTCCTAAACCACCTGCTCCTAATAATGAATCTAGCATAGTGTATAGAGATGAGTATGAGCAGTGGAAAACTTCAGATGATATGGCAAAATGTTACATTATGGCCACTATCTCCGACGTGTTGCAACAGCAACATGAAGGAATGGAGTCCGCTGCTGATATAATGATGTCTCTAGAGGAGATGTTTGCTATGAAGTCTAGGACGACTAAGAGAGAGGCAGTGACTGCTTTTATGAATCTTAGGATGAAACCTGGACAGGCTGTGAAAGATCACATGATGAAAGTCATAGCACATCTCAACATTGCTGAACTGCATGGCGCTGAGATAGATGGTGAGACAAAGATTGATATGGTTGTCAATTCATTGTTAGATTCCTTTGATCAGTTCAAATTGGACTACACTTTGAACAAAAAGGAATACACCTTACAAGGCCTGATGCAAGATGTTCAAAGTGCGGAAAAGATCCTTGTGAAAGGCAAAGGTCAAGAGATTCATATGGTTGGTAAAGTTGCTACTGTTAAGGCCCGTCAAAAGGTCAAGAAACAACAGAAGAAAAAGCAACTTGGGCCTATCAAGAAGGAGACCAAGAACAAGAAGGAAGAAGGTAATTTGAATTATCTTGAAACATGTTTTTTGGCTGATTCTACAGATTCTTGGATCATAGACTCAGGAGCCACTAATCATGTTTGTTATTCCTTGCAGGGGTTTCAAGAAAGGAGAAAGCTGAGTAAGAATGAAATCAATTTGCGCTTGGGCAACAGAACGTTAGTGTCTGCAAGTGCAGTGGGAGATATTAGAGTTTATTTGGATTCTAGAAGGCATTTAGATTTAATAGACGTTTATTATGTACCTCAATTCAAGAGGAATTTAATTTCAGTTTCTTGTTTGAATAAATTTGGATATTCGGTTACTTTTAATAAAGTTTTTATTATTAGTAAGAATGACAAAATTATTTGCCAAGGTACATTGGAAAACGGTCTATACTTTTTGCATAGAAATATCTCTCACTCATTAGACACAGAAATAACGGAACCTAATCATAAAAGAGTAAAATTATCAACAGATGAAACCTACCTTTGGCATTTACGCTTAGGTCATATTAACCTTAATAGGATTAAAAGATTGGTATGTGACGGACCTTTGAGTGACTTAAAGGTTGATGATCTACCAACTTGTGAATCTTGTTTGGAAGGTAAAATGACCAAAAGGACGTTCTCTGCCAAAGGTGCAAGAGCCACTGAATGTTTAGGATTGATACACACTGATGTATGTGGACCTATGAGCATTCAAGCTAGAGGTGGATATGAGTACTTCATCACCTTCATGGATGATTACTCGAGATTTGGTTATGTGTATCTCATGAGACATAAGTCTGATGCTTTTGACATGTTCAAAGCATTCAAAGCTGAAGTGGAAAATCAGCTTGAGAAACACATAAAAATCTTGAGATCTGATCGTGGTGGAGAATATCTATCTGGTGAGTTTCAGCAATATCTTATTGATAATGGGATAGTTTCTCAGTTTTCCGCACTAGGTACACCTCAAAAGAATGGGGTAGCAGAAAGGAGAAATAGAACTCTTTTGGATATGGTTAGGTCTATGTTGAGTTATTCAACACTTCCTATTTCTTTTTGGGGATATGCTTTACAAACTGCAATATACATTCTAAACGATGTACCATCTAAGTCTATTCCTAAAACACCGCATGAGTTGTGGACTGGGCGCAAGCCTAGTTTACAACACTTAAGGATATTTGGTTGTCCTGCGCATGTGTTAAAAGGAAAGACAGAAAAGATGGAGTCCCGTTCAGAAACATGTATATTTGTAGGGTATCCAAAAGAAACTAAAGGATATTATTTCTATAGTCCTTCAGATCTTAAAGTATTTGTTTCGACAAATGCTAAATTTCTGGAAAAGGACTATATGAATGATTTTGTGCCTAGAAGTAGAATTGTCCTGAATGAGATGTCAGGAGATACAATTCCATGAGAGGTTACACAACCTAACCCAATTGTAAGTTCCGATCCAACACAAGATCAACAACCTACCATTCCTCGTCGTAATGGGAGGGTTAGAACACAACCCGAAAGATACATCAGTCTGGGAGAATCAGTGGAGAATCTCCCGGACGACGATGATCCCTATACGTACAAGGAAGCTATGGAGGATGTTGATAGTCGCCATTGGCAAAAGGCAATGCAATCCGAGATTGAATCCATGTTCGATAACAAAGTCTGGTCCCTTGTAGACTTGCCTAAAGGGATAAAACCCATTGGGTGCAAGTGGGTATACAAGAGGAAAAGAGGTATGGATGGAAAGGTGGAAACCTTTAAAGCTAGATTGGTAGCTAAAGGGTATACACAGAAAGAAGATATCGATTACGAGGAAACCTTCTTTCCTGTGGCCATGCTTAAATCCATTAGGATACTCTTATCCATTGCAGCATCTTTAGATCTAGAGATTTGGCAAATGGACGTCAAGACAGCTTTCCTAAATGGAAGTCTTGACGAAAGCATCTACATGATGCAACCAGAGGGATTCATCGAAAAGGGCCAAGTGGATAAGGTATGCAAATTGCAGAAATCCATATATGGATTAAAGCAAGCATCCAGATCCTGGAACATAAGGTTTGATCAAGCTGTCAAAGGTTTTGGATTTATTCAGAATCCTGACGAACCTTGTGTATACAAAAGGATTAAAGGCGACAAGTTGGTTTTCCTAATTCTTTATGTTGATGATATACTACTCATTGGAAACGATGTAGGTGTATTGACATCAGTAAAAGAATGGTTAGCAAAACAATTTGATATGAAGGACTTAGGAGAAGCAAGTTTTATTCTAGGTATCCAAGTAATAAGGAATAGAAAGAATAGAACGATTGCATTATCCCAAGCTTCATACATAGACAAAATCTTGTCTAGGTTTTCCATGCAGGATTCCAAGAAAGGTATGTTACCTTTCAGACATGGAATCAAGCTTTCTAAGGAACAAGTTCCTAAGAATGAGCATGAAGAGCAATTCATGAGTAGAGTTCCATATGCCTCGGCAGTTGGAAGTCTCATGTATGCAATGCTCTGTACTAGACCAGATATTTGTTTTGCTGTTGGCACAGTTAGCAGGTTTCAATCGAAACCTGGTCCTGATCACTGGATGGCAGTCAAGCATATTTTCAAGTATCTTAAGAGAACGAGAGATAATATGCTTGTATACTCTGGAGGGGATTTGGTTCCCATTGGGTATACAGATTCTGATTTCCAATCAGATTCTGACTCCAGAAAATCCACATCAGGGGCTGTGTTTACTATTGGAGGAGGAGCAGTTATATGGAGGAGTATCAAGCAATCTTGTATTGCTGATTCCACCATGGAAGCTGAGTATGTTGCTGCATGCGAAGCTGCCAAAGAGGCTGTTTGGCTCCGCCAATTCTTGATTGACTTAGAAGTGGTTCCTAGTGCGAATAAGCAGATCACTATCTACTATGACAACAGTGGAGCAGTGGCTAATTCGAAAGAACCAAGAAGTCACAAGAGAGGTAAACACATTGAAAGAAAGTATCATCTTTTAAGGGAGATTGTTCAAAGAGGTGACGTGACGATTACCAAAATCACGTCAGCAGAAAATCTAGCGGATCCCTTCACAAAGGCTCTACCTCAGAAGAGTTTTGATGGGCATCTAGAGAACATGGGCTTGAGAGATATGACACATTTGCTATAGCGCAAGTGGGAGATTGTTAGGATTATGCTCAACAGCAAGAGTGTAGTGTTGTAATTAACAATCTCTTTCATATTAATAAAGAGATTTCTGGTTTAACAAATCGTATAGCATTTATAGTTTATATTATAATTGTCAAAGTAAATAATCATAAGGTCTAAAGACTATGGGAAAAGAAGAATTGTTCGTACATCTGGATATGTATGTGGTAGACACAATTCTTTAGTTAGTCTTGAATAATGTTCACAACTTAAGTTAAAGGTTGGGCACCTTTATCTTGTTAAAGTTGTAGAATTCTTTTGCTAGCATTTGAGTGGGATCAAATGAGATATGATGAGTCTAAAATCATCGGAGTGTCTTCGAGCAAAAGGATCTAGTGCACTGGGTGCATTGAACTGGATCACAATGAAAAGCTTTATCTAGAACCGTCAGTAGATAATAGTCTTTTCATTATCAGGACAATCGGAGAGTCTATCTTAATCCTAAGATAAATGATGGACTTATGGTTGCAAGTGATATCATTTGAGTTATCAATGAGTACGATTATATCGCATAGTCTATCCTCGATAGTTTGGTGATATTCATTTGTTAATCGATAGAGGACTTCATTTATAGATATGGACATCGTGGCTCCATTTAATAAATGAGAGTATAATATCATCATATGGATGTTTTGAGGTAATTGGATATTAAATCTCAACGTTGAGTTTTCGATAGTGTCTATTGAAAACATGGCTTCTGGACAAGTCAAAATATCCAAGTTCAAAACGTGGTCATATGAGTAAATATGGTAACTTGGAGAGTTATAGGCGGTCTATGAACTCTTGGCGATTACTGATATTAATCACGAGGATACACTATCTCCAATATGATTGTCTAGGGTATGAATGAGGAGCATCTTCTTTTTCTATCTTTATTTAAGAGTTCAGTTTTAGCTCTTTAGTGGAATGAGTTAAAATTAATGGATCGGATCTAAGTGAATCATTTGTTGATTGTGATTAGGTTATGTCTATTGAAGCTTAAATTTAGATGGCCCGCCAAGATCCCCAATCCACACGGACTTGCATGGATCACTTGATATATTCTACCGGACCAATTTAAGGGTCCATCTAGAATTGCATTTAATATATTAAGAATATAATTTGCACATTATTTAAATAATGGGCTGCTCAATTATATTAATATATTAATGAAAGACATGTGGGCTTGTTTCTTTTAGTAAGAATGAGTCTGGTTCACATGTGGGCTTTTTATTTAAAGTCCAATGGATTAAATGAAATAAGAAAATAATATTAGGTCCAATCTTATACAAGTGGGGCGGCAAGGTTAATGTTTTAACCTAAAATATTATTTTGTTTCATTTGTTTTAATTAAATAAGAATTAATTAATTTATTGATTAATTGTTTAAATAAAGAAACAAATCTTTCCTAAAAGTAAAAGACTTGTTTGATAAGGAAATAAATAAATTAGTTTTATTTATTTAATCAAATAAGGAGTCTTTTTATTTAGTCAAAATAAAAGAATAAAAATCAAGGAGTTGGATTAGGGTTTGAAGTCTATAAAGTTGAAAAGAATTAGGGTTGAATTTTGGTCACCCTATATAAGTGACATGATGAAATTCGGCCAACCCTAATCTAAGACTACATAGAATTCGGCAACCCTAAAGGAAAAAGAAGAAAAAATTCGGCCAACCTATATAAGTATTCTTATAGGGTTCGGCCACTAGAAGACAATGGTGCTTGAGATTTTATTTTTCTTCTTCTTCTTAATTCATAGAGAGTTTTTATTCTAAGAAAGACAAAAAGGAGTGTTAGATTATTCTTTGATAGTATACTATTGCTTAATCATCAATAAGCTTGTGTATACGATATCGATCTAGGTTCACGTGAGTTTCGATCATTAGATTGAGAACTCAAAAGTGACCGGAATAATCTTAGACATTCTTTTGATTGTTTTGTGACTAACAAAGAAAAGAAAAGTTTTGTTTAGTCCATTCACAGGTTTGCAATTCAAAGAAAAGGGAGACCACGCTCCTAGGTGATCCACATTCGTGCTCGGATTGAAGGTCTTGCGGATTACCATCGACGTAAGTCAATCGGATCACGCGACAAAAGGTAATCTACCTTTTGTTAATGTATATGCATGTTTATTGATTAAAAGGGTTTAAGGTTCATAAAGGAAAAATTTTAAAAGTCACTAAATCTAATTTTAGTATCGCTTCCGCTGCGTGTACCACTTTTGTTTATTTTTCCCTACGGATGGTTACGGCAATATTGGTACATTACCAAAAAGCTAAAAACTATCAAAATAATCCGATAAGATCTCAAAATATATCAAAGCAGAATTCAAAAAGGCTCAAAATCCTTCCATGTATACATGACAAAAACAGGAGTAAGAGTCGGACACATACGTCCTCGACCCAAAGCTTTAGCCTAGTAGAGTAAAAACAAAAACTTGAGATAAACAAGCCATATGGACAAAAACGTCATTACATAAATCATTTTTGATCGCCCATCGGAAACAAACAAATCTGCAAGGGCACCCTTAATCTTTAGGGTTGGCATCTTTGCCATTCTACCCCGGATCATCTAAATCAGCACCGGTATCCCCCTGAAAGTCTTCAGCAATAGTCTCTCCTTCCTCCTGATCATCCTCTTCACAGTATCCTTCCTCATCTAGAAACGCCTCTTCATAAAGATCCTCGCCTTCGGACTCAGAATCCGGACCATAGTCAATGAGTGGATCAAGCCACAGATTGCCCGGCTGAGAACTCCCGAAGCATTGATCGATACAAGCTTCGAGATCAGTATGCACTCTCAACAAAGGCATCCTTTTCTTTTGCCTATCCGACTCCCACCTAGCAATTTGTTTCTTCAGATTCTCCTCGGCTTCTTGCGCATTGACTCGTAGGGATTCATCTATTTGATCAGCCACGGTGGATGATCCAGTGATCAGACAAGAGTTTTACAAGCCTCAACTCCCCTCATAAATTCTTTGTGAGTAAATGCTTCAAAAGCCGGAGAGTGTTTGAAGAGGTCAATGGCACGAACACCAAGCTCGACCTTTGCCGTCTCAAAATTTGACTCATAGTCTTTCAAACGAAATTCAAGCGAATCCTTTTGTTTCTCGAGGGCTGCAATCCGTCGGGCACTCTCTTCATTTTTCATCTTTTCCACAGCCAAGGCACTCCCTTGACTAGCTAAGAGTTTTGCATTGTCAGCTAAGAGCTTGCCATTTTCCTCAACCAATCTACTTACTTGCCCGGTAAGTTTCTCTCTGTCTTTCACAACCAAATCACATTTCCTCAACAGTTGAATAAAACAAACAAGAAGGAAGGTTAGCCAAGTCAGAGTAATAAAAACAAGCAAGCACAAGCGTTAAACAAAAAGTTTACCATAGTCAGAAAATGAAGGCTTTTTTGCCCTTGATCAACCATGCTACCAGCATTAAAGGCTTCAAAATCCTCAGTTGATCCAAAAGAAAGCTCGCCTGTCATAGCCCAACGCAGAGCTACCGACGGATCAAGGCGATCTGGTTCCGATAGTAAAGAATCGGTTGCCTCAGCCGGAGCTTGACGGGCCGAACCTTCTCCACCAAAGAAACCCGATAACGTGGCTGAAGGACGAGCCACTTTCGGGACCACAATTTGTTCGAGCAAAACAGAAGCAGTATCCTTTCGGATTTTTTTCGAAGAACCATCCGTGGCAATCTTCGATGCCTCCCACTCAGGAATAGGGCCGAGGTCCCTGAAAATGCTATCTATCGGCTCATTGCAAGTTAATTCACTACTGCCTTTTTGAGATTTCAAAGGAATACTGAGGGTTCTTGGAACTTTCGGAACTTTTGGCCCAGGAGGAACTTTCCATTTTATTTTTCGAAGGCTTCCAGTCGAGACACTAAGTGCCCGCACAAGAGCATCGGATCCAGCCGTAGAGACTGTTACCGCCACACCAGACCTGGCTATGGCTGTATTCAGATTCAAACCTTCGTTGTCATATTCCTCGGCCAAGTCAGGATCATCGGGCGGAGCAATTCCTTGTTTCTCAGCTATCTTTGCATCTTCTTTGCTAATGACCTTGACACTCTTCAACGCTCGGATCATTTTTCCAAGGATTGGATCCAGATCTAAAACTGTCAAAATAAAGTTATTAAAGACCTCAAAGAGCGAAATTTGTGAGCAAAATAATCACGTCCACTTACTATGATTACGATCGTTTATAAGCTCGGGAATTAGGCCAAAGGCCTTCAAACTCCCGGCAGTCACCAAAGCTTTAAAATTTTGGCTTTCCATTGAGGTTTGAACCGCCTATGCAACTTGATCCGCTTCATGTTTGCTTAGCCTTGGCTGGTCAGTATAAGTGCCTAGAAGCAAAGAAGGAAAATTGATAAACCCTTTTTCATTTGGCTTACATTTGACGAGGACAAACAAAAGAACACTTATGAGCTTCGCAAAAATGGCAGGGAATATTCAAAACCTCCCCATCCGAACCATCCGAAGTTTTCTCTACCCATTCTCCTTCAATGAAAAACCAACTACCTTTCCAGTACTTATTAGAACTCGGCATCCCCTAAATAAGGCCATTCTTCTTCTGAGCTTCCTCCTTACTCGGCAAATCAAGCTTCCCCTTCATCATTTTCCCATCTTCCCCAACAGGCAACCACCTAGAAGAGTGGTAGGAAGCCAAATAGTAGGAACCCGCTTCATTAATAGATTTTCGAAGAATCAGATAGTGTTTTATCTCATTAACCGTTGGAGCGTCAAAATTCAAACTACGCCAAAGACAATAAAGAGCTATCAAGTTTCGGCAGGCATTTGGGGTAAGCTGTATTGGTGCACATTTGACCGAATCCAGGTATCTAGCAATAAACCTAGGGATAGGCAAAGTGATTCCACAGCAAAACATGAAACCATAAATAGCCACGCAACCTTGGGGAGGGTTCCAGGCGGCATAGTTCCTAGGTAAACGAAAGATGATTTCCTTCGAGATGCGGAAATAAGTCCTATATTCTCTCTAATATTTTTCGTCAACCGAATTAGTCTCGCAATCAACAAAAGAAGGACTCTCAGACGAAAACCGAGTTTGAAGGCCACGGTGGTCTTCATTATCTGATTGTGTAAACTCCTCTTGGTCCGTAAGCAGAGAGGGACCCTTCAAGGATGATTTTCAGTAGATCAGGAAAAACCTGAAAACCAAAAGTAAATCCGGTCACAGAATGAAATCTCCAAAACCAGAAGAAACGTGATTTCATGAAGTAAAATTCTTCTAAAACAAAATCAAAATCTTCACAACAAAAAACCTCTCCCAAAAGGTCAAGCGAGAAAAAGATTCGTTCGAAAAAGAGAGAAGGAAAAAAGAACTCACCAACGACCGAAGTAGGAATAACCGCCGCGCAAAGTGATCGGGAAAGGAGACGTAAGGATCGTCAGAACACAAACGATTGAAGAAGAAGAAGAGAAATCTCAAAAGAAAGAAGTCCAAACAGTGAAAAAAAAAATTTGAATGATGATATTTATAGATAGGAGAGAGAGACCCCAACCGTTGGATCACGAAGGGATCGGGCGGTGATGAAGACCTAGAAGATCGAAGCCATCATTATCACGGTTACCAAGCCCACACCAAAGTCAAACGGCACGTAATTCGACGCTTGACATGTGGACTTCGATCAACGTAACCGTCAAATCAGATTTAATATATTCAAGCTTGAATGCCAGCCAAGCCTTTCAAACGCTCAGGTTTTAAACTCATATTCAGAACACGGGAACATACTGGTTTTTCCCTAACTATACTCTAAAAGTCAAGCAAAAATTGGGGGCCAGATGTTATCCCCATAATTGGCCGACCACAAGACGATCCAGCAATCCATGAGAAGACCCAGAGATGGCCGAACGTTATAGGCACGGCTCGTCCAAAGTCCGAGTAATTCATCAAATCCGACCATATAATAAGATCTAAAGAATATGGTCCTCGGATGTAATTCCCTTCCAACAAAATTCACGCTCGGGAAAAGAAGTACTCAGTTCGCACTACTCGGCCAAACCTATGCGTTGAACTAAGTCACCCCAAAGTGTCTCTCGAACAACGGGTCTTTTCCTATTCATACGCCAAGACACGCGTCAGGTAGCGATTAGCCAAGGAATAGGCGGGTATCAGCCTACCTCATCCCCCGCCCAAGCTACCTAAGATGTCAGACGAAGCACTCGAGTTTGGATCCTGGAACAAGTCTTCCAGGAGTATAAATACAAGCAAAGAGATCCATAAAGGGGGCGGTTCTTTTCCAACAGTAGAGAATCCTGAAGATCTGTATCTTTGAGGGTTCGAAGGTTTGAGTCTTCGGACGTAAAGTTTAATACGATTTCTGTACTTGTATTAAATTTACTAAGAAATAAAAAGCCGTGACAAACCGTTAGTTTGGTAACAATCGTTTACTAGTTTTACTCGAAAACAACTTCCTTACAAGGATAGACTAGACAATTGACTCAAACGAGATCTACTCCCAAAGGAGGGATTTTCGTGAGAGAATATATTGAGGGTCGATATCTTGGTAACACACTCAATGTAATTTTATTGATATCCTCCCAAGAGTTCTTGTCAGTAAAATTGCAAGGCTAAAATTGAAAACGCTGGTTGTTATGTTAACAATTAGGTGGGACCTAATCTAACTAGTAAATGGTGCGAACTCCCAAAGGAGGCGTAACATTTATTTACTCATATATTCATTAATTCAAGATAAATATTCATTAATTATTCATTAATTCAAGATAAATATTCGAAAGTGCTAAAACATGATTATTTACTCATATATAATTTTGTTTTATTAAGAAATCATGACCCCATCCCTAATGATCATCCTAAAAGATAAATATTTTAACTAGTGATAATTATGTCACATGGAAAAGGAAAATTGGGTTGTTGCTGTAAGCTGAAAAACATAAGATTGTTCTTACTACTCCTAAAAACCACCTGCTCCCACTAATGAATCTAATGTGATGCAAAGAGACGAGTATGAGCAGTGGAAGACCTCGAATGAGATGGCCAAATGGCTACCATCTCCAACATGTTGCAACAGCAGCATGAAGGAATGGGGTCTGTTGCTAATATGATGATGTCTCTAGAAGAGATTCATATGGTTGGTAAAGTTGCTACTGTTAAGACCCGTTAGAAGGTCAAGGAATAACAGAAGAAAAAGCAACTTGGGCCTACCAAGAAGGAGACTAAGAAAGTAACCAAGATCAAAAGGAAGTGCTTCTTTTGTGGTGAAAAGAGACATTGGAAAAGTAATTGCCAAAGTCTCAGAATCAGAAGGAACAAGGTAATGTGAATTATCTTGAAACATGTTTACTAGCAGATTCTACAAATTCTTGGTTCGTAGACTCAGTAGCCAATAATCATGTTTGTTATTCCTTATGGGGGTTTCAAGAAAGGAGAAGGCCGAATAAGAATGAAATCAACTTGCGTTTAGGCAATGGAGCGTTGGTGTCTGCTAGTGCAATGGGAGATATTAGAGGTAATCTAGATTCTAGTAGGCATTTAGATTTGATAGACATTTATTATGTACCTCAATTCAAAAAAAAATTAATTTCAGTTTCTTGTTTAAATAAATTTGAATATTCGGTTACTTTTAATAAATTTTTTTATTATTAGTAAGGATGACAAATTTGTGTACAAAGGTACATTGGAAAATGGTCTATTCTATTTACATAGAAATATCTCTCACTTGTTAGACACAGAATTAACGCAACCTAACCATAAAAGAGTAAAATTATCATAAGATGAAACCTACCTATGCCATTTGCGCCTAGGTCATAATAACCTTAATAGGATTAAAAGATTGGTTAGTGATGGACCTTTAAGTGACTTAAAGGTTGATGATCTACCAACTTGTGAATCCTGTTTGGAAGGTAAAATGACCAAAAGGTCATTCAGAACTAAAGGCACAAGAGCCACTGAATGTTTAGGATTAATGCATACTGATGTATGTGGTCCTATAAGCATTCAAGCTAGAGGTGGATATGAGTACTTCATCACTTTCACAGATGATTATTCGAGATTTGGTTATATGTATCTCATGAGACATAAGTCGAATGCTTTTGACATGTTCAAAGCATTTAAAGCTGAAGTGGAAAAAAACAGCTTGAGAAACACATAAAAATCTTGAGATCTGATCGTGGTGGAGAATATCTATCTGGTGAGTTTTTAGCAATATCTTATTGATAATGGGATCATTTCTCAGTTTTCTACACTAGGTACACCTCAACAGAATGGGGTGGCAGAAAGGACAAATAGAACTCTTTTAGACATGGTTAGGTCTATGTTGAGTTATTCAACGCTTCCTATTTCTTTTTGGGGATATGCTTTACAAACTGCAATATACATTCTAAACAATGTACCATCTAAGTCGGTTCCTCAAACAAACGCATGAGTTGTGGACTGGGTGAAAGCCTAGTTTACAACACTTAAGGATATTTGGATTGTCCTGCGCATGTGTTAAAAGGAAAGACAGAAAAGATAGAGTCCCATTCGGAAACATGCATATTTGTGAGGTATCCAAAAGAAACTAAGGGATATTATTTCTATAGTCCTTCAGATCTTAAAGTATTTGTTTCAACAAATGCTAAATTTCTGGAAAAGGACTATATGAATGATTTTGTACCTATAAGTAGAATTGTCCTGAATGAGAAGTCAGGAGATACAATTCCACAAGAGGTTACACAACCTAGCCTAATTGTAAGTTCCGCACCATCACAAAATCAACAACCTACCATACCTCGTCGTAGTGGGAGGGTTAGAAATCAACCCGAGAGATACATCGGTCTGGGAGAATCAATGGAGAATCTCCCGGACGACAATGATCCCTACACGTATAGGGAAGCAATGGAGGATGTTGATTGTCGCCATTGGCAAAAAGCAATGCAAGTTGCAAAAATCCAAATATGGATTAAAGCAAGCATCCTGATCTTGGAACATAAGGTTCGATCAAGCTGTGACGAACCTTGTGTATGCAAAAGGATTAATGGCGACAAGTTGGTTTTCCTAAATTCTTTATGTTGATGATATACTACTCATCGGAAACGATGTAGGTGTATTGACATCAATAAAAGAATGGTTAGCAAAACAATTTGATATGAAAGACTTAGGAGAAGCAAGTTATATTCTTGGTATCCATGTAATAAGGGATAGAAAGAATAGAACGATTGCACTATCCCAAGCTTCATACATAGATAAAATCTTGTGTAGATTTTCCATGCAAGATTCCAAGAAAGGTATGTTACTTTTCAGAAATGGAATCAAAACTTTCTAAGGAACAAGTTCCTAAGAATGAGCATGAAGAGCAATTCATGAGTGGGATTCCAAATGCCTCGGCAGTTGGAAGTCTCATGTATGCAATGCTCTGCACTAGACCAGATATTTGTTTTGCTGTGGGCATAGTTAGCAGGTTTCAATCGAAACCTGGTTCTGATCACTAGATAGCAGTCAAACATATTTTCAAGTATCTCAGGAGAACAAGAGATAATATGCTTGTATACTCAAGAGGGGATTTGATTCCCGTTGAGTATACAGATTTTGATTTCCAGTCAGATTCTAACTACTAGAAAATCCACATCAGGATCTGTGTTTACTATTGGAAGAGGAACAGTCATATGGAGGAGTATCAAGCAATCTTGTATTGCTAATTCCACCATGGAAGCTAAGTATGTTGTTGAATGCAAAGCTGCCAAAGAGGCTGTTTGGCTCCACCAATTCCTGATTGACTTGGAAGTGATTCCCAGTGCGAATAAGCAGATCACTATCTACTGTGATAACAGTGGAGCAATGGCTAATTCGAGAGAACCAAGAAGTCATAAGAGAGGAAAACACATTGAAAGGAAGTATCATCTTCTTAGGGAGATTATGCATAGGGGTGACGTGACGATTACCAAAATCGCGTCAGCAGAAAATCTAGCGGATCCTTTCATAAAGGCTCTACCACATAAGAGTTTTGATGGGCACCTAGAGAACATGGGAATGAGAGATATGACACATTTGCTATAGCGCAAGTGGGAGATTATTAGGATTATGCTCAATAGCAAGAGTGTAATATTGTTTTTGACAATCTTTTCATATTAATAAAGTGATTTCTGATTTAAACAAATCTTATAGCATTTATAGATTGAATATTATAATTGTCAAAAGTAAATAATCATAAGGTCAAAAGACTATGAGAAAAGAAGAATTGTTCGTACATCTGGATATGTATGAGGTAGACAAAATTCTTTAGTTAGTCTTGAATAATGTTCACAACCTAAGTTAAAGGTTGGGCACATTTATCTTGTTAAAGTTGTAGAATTCTTTTACTAGCATTTGAGTGGGATCAAATGTGTTATGATGAGTCTAAAATCATCGGAGGGTCTTCGAGTAAAAGAATCTAGTGCACTGGGTGCATTGAACTGGATCACAATGAAATACTTTATCTAGAACCGTCAATAGATAATAGTCTTTTCATTATCAGGACAATCGGAGAGTTTATCTTAATCCTGAGATAAATGATGGACTTATGGTTGCAAGTGGTATCATTTGAGTTATCAATGAGTATGATTATATAGCATAGTCTATCCTCGATAGTTTGGTGATATTCATTTGTTAATTGATAGAGGACTTCATTTATAGATATGGACATCGTGGCTCCATTTATTAAATGTGAGTAGAATATCATCATATGGATATTTTGAGGTTTTGGATATTAAATCTTAACGTTGAGTCTTCAATAGTGACTATTGAAAGATGACTTCTGGACAAGTCATAATATATATCCAAGTTCAAAGTGTGGTCATATGAGTAAATATGGTAACTTGGAGAGCTATAGGCGGTCTATGAGCTCTTGGCGATTACTGATATTATTCACGAGGATTCACTATCTCCTATAAGATTGTCTAGGGTATGAATGAGAATCATTTACTTATTCCATCTTTATTTAAGAGTGCAATTTTAGTTCTTTAGTGGAATGAACTAAAATTAATAGATTGAACCTAAGTGAATCATTTGTTGATTGTGATTGGGTTATGTCTATTGGAGCTTAAATTTAGATAGGCCCGCCAAGATCCCCAATCCACACGGACTTGCATGAATCACTTGATATATTCTACCGGACTAATTTATGGGTCCATCTAGAATTGTATTAAGGCATGTGGACTTGTTTCTTTTAGTAAGAATGGGTTTAGTTCACATGTGGGCCTTTTATTAATGTCCAATGGATTTAATAAAATAGAAAAACAATATATAGATATATTAATATATATGGCACATGGCCGAGATATATATATGATATTATATTGTTTTACTTTTATTATTTGATTAAATGGAAATTAATTAATTGATTAATTAATTATTTAATTAAAAATCAAAATCTTTTTCTGACTAGGAAATATGTTTCTTAGTAGTATACTATTGTGGTAGTATAATAAATATAAAAGACTTTATTTGGTAAGTAGATAAATAAGGGATTTATTTATCTAGTCAAATAAGAAAGTCTTTAATATAGTCACAAAAACACTAAAGAGTTGGATTAGGGTTTGGAATTATAAGGAAATCTACCTAGAGTTAGGATTTAAGTTAAAAGACACAAATCCTACATGGTAAAGGATTTTGGCCACAATATAGAGATATATATGGTAATTGGCCGATATATATATTTATAGATTTTATAAAGCATGTAGAGTGTGCAATATATATAGATTTTATAAAGCATGCAGAGTGTGCAATATATATAGATTGCAATATATATATATTTATAAAGCATGCAAAATGCGAGATATATATATATATTTTAATAGGCGTGCAGTTTTTATAAAATAGACATATAGACATATTATTTTGGGCAAGGAAGATTTGCGACCAAGATTTATATATTTTTGTGAAAAGAGAATTCGGCAACCTTAATGTCTTGGACTTGAGAGTTTTTTCTTTTGCTAGAGAAAAATAGAATCCAACTCTTAGACTAGTGTGATTTTCGGCCAAGAGGAATAGAGAGAAAAGTTTGTTCTTATTTCGATAGTGCACTAGTTACTTTTACATCAAAAGGTTTTGTGCACAATTTCGAATAAGGTTCACGCGAGTTTCGATCTAAAGATTATGAATTCAAAAGTGACCGGAACATTCTTTGTTGTCTCTTGGAACTTGTTGTGACTAACGGAAAAGAAAAAGTTTTGTTAATCCATCCTCAGGTACACAATTCAAAGAGAAGGGAGACCACGCTCTTAGGTGATTCACGTTCATGATTGGATTGGAAGATCTTACGGATTACCATCGACGCAATGTCCATCGGATCACGCGACAAAGGTATGATATCTTTAGTATTATATGTTAATTAATTAGAGGGTTAAGGTTCAAATTATGGAAAAATTTTAAACTATACTAAACCGTTTTTAGTCTCGCTTACGCTGCGTGCACGGATTTTTCCCTACACTCTTATCCTTAGTTATAGATATAAATGACAAAACCACTATTATATTTATAGAATGTACCTCGACCATCACATCACCCTCGATTGTAGTAGACCCAACAGCCAAAAGAGCCTCAACAACAGCCTCATGTTCCTCAACATCTTGCTTCTTAGTCACTTCTTCAACATCCTCCTGAACAGCAGCCTTATCAACAGCAGCCTTATCAACAGCAGCCTTCTCAACAGCATTCTCCTCAGCAGCACCCCTATCACCAGCAGCCCTATTACCAGTAGCCTTATCACCAGCATCATCACCAGCATCTTCCTAAACAGTAGCCTTATCACCAGTAGGCTTACCACCAACATCCTCCTCATTACCAGCCTTATTAACACCAACATCCTCCTCATCAATAGACTTATCCTCCTGAACAGCAGCCTTATCATCGACAGCCTTATAACCACCAACTTCCTCCTCATTAGCAGCGTTATCAACACCAACATCTTCCTTTATCTTATCATCTTGCTCAGCACCCTTCTAAACATCAACATCAATAAATTAGTGGATATTATTAACGACTAAACTATTATATATAAATAATAATATATTTTTCAACAACTTTATGCATCTAACCTTTATCTGATTTCTAATCTTTGCAAATTCATGTTTACAAAAGGTAACGATACATTCCTCAATGTCAACCATAGCAGCACATAATTCTACATATAATTCTGGGATTGTGGAAGGCACCTAAATTATGCAATAATTAATACTACAATATATACAAAAATAGCTTACTAAAAGTCTAAAACCAAATAGTGTAGATGGAATCATACCTTAGAATTCCCATCGGAGAATAGACGCTTCTTCGAAAGGGGGGAATATTCACCTGAAAATGTACTTCTAGTTTTCCTCACCGAACCTCCTATCTCCTGCTTCTTAATAGAAGCGTCAATCCCGTCACTGTCATTGTAACCTGTCTGATGATCATCAACTTCATCGTCATCACCACCAACAGCCTCTTCTTCCACTTTACTTGAAGGTGGAGGAAGAGCCAACTTCTCCCTCTTCTTTACGGTTAGTGGTTGACACACGCGTTTCAGGTTCAATGACTTGAAGTAATCTGTATCCTTTTCATACTTTTCAACTTCCCAATCAAGTAAAGTCATCTGCATATTGGGAACAAACAATTATTACCAAATTTCAGAAGATAATTATCCCTATATAACTAAAAAGAAAGGGTCATTAAGTACACACCGTTGAATTGAATGATGATTCAATATCTTGAATCTTTTCATCAAATGCCCATCTAGTGAACCGGGGATACCCCGTACCAACTCTCTTTCCGACTCAATCATCAAAACGAATTATCCTCTCCATGGCCCATACCTATACAATTTCAACTAACTAATATCAATATAGGAAACACATTAACAATTCAACAAAGTATGAAACGGGAAACACAATAACAGTTTTGCTATACTGAAAATATGATATATTTCCTTTTTTAAAACTTACTTGAAGTGCTAGAGGGAACCCAGACAAATTGTAGGTATAATACTTCGATTTCTTATTTTTCTTCTGTTCCCCACTCTTATCTTCCACACTATTCAGCTTCCCTTTCCCTTTCACTTCTACTAACTTTTTGTTCTTCTTCTTGTTCTTTTTCTTCTTGTCTTCTTATTCTTCTTCTTGTTCTTCTTCTTCCTCTTCTAAGCCTTCTTCTTCTTCTACTGCATTCTTAATTTTTTATAGCTTCCCCTTCTTGTCTTCCTTCTTTGCTTGACCTCTTAGTCGGTCCAGCCATCCCTTCAGTACACCCTTCAGAAAATAAAATGTAAAACTGAATATGTAAGAACCCCATGGAAAATTTTTGAATTCTTCTTCCTTTTCAACTAATGTAAATAGCCACACCAGGATGGCTGTGGTCCGTCCGTCATCCGTGCCAAAGAATTGGCTCACCGTATATATATTCAACATCTTGTACACATCTTCACTCTGTTCGGTTGTCATTTTCCTCAAAGTGGCATACAATACCTCTGCAGTCGGCCTTTTTCCTCTGAAAATTCTTCTAAGCATCGAATCCTCTGGTACTTCATTGTTGTTTTTAAAACCTTCAGGCAACTGTCCCATATTCAACCCGCTGCATAAACAAAATTCCTCTTGGCCGAAACGGGCTTTCGAATTCCCCAACCCAAACCACATCTCATCTTCTCTTTGTCCTTTGGGGTGATTAATTTCTCTTTTCAAAATATTGTGAATAACCTGCCCGTAAAGTGTCAACGGTTCTTTCAACTTCAAATATATGCCGAATGGGCCCTCCTTGAATTTTTTCTCCAACCCAAATTTCTCTAGGACCTCCTTCAAGTTTGTAATGAAATATTGTTTACTTCCACTGTTTACTCTAACTGTTACCCAGCTCTCATGGTCTGGGAACCGCCACAAGTTTGCATCGGATTTCTCCTCGGCATCTAAACAATTAAAACAAAAGGAAAACATCAGTCCCAGGCTTATGAAAATAAGTCCTAGGCTCAAAATTATGCATTTATCATCAGTCCAAGGCTCACAGATTACATGCATTCTCATTCAACATCAGCAGCTGATTCCTAGGCTCACAAAATATATACATACATGCTCACAAAATACATGCATCCAGTCTTAGGCTTATATAAATCAATCCTAGGCTCACACATTACATGCATATAACATCAGCAGCTGATTCCTAGGCTCACAAAATACATACATACATGCTCACAAAATACATGCATCCAGTCTTAGGCTTATATAAATCAATCCTAGGCTCACACATTACATGCATATAACATCAGCAGCTGATTCCTAGGCTCACAAAATACATACATACATGCTCACAAAATACATGCATCCAGTCCTAGGCTTATATAAATCAATCCTAGGCTCACACATTACATGCATACAACATCAGCAGCTGATTCCTAGGCTCACAAAATACATACATACATGCTCACAAAATACATGCATCCAGTCCTAGGTTTATATAAATCAATCCTAGGCTCACACATTACATGCATACATTCCCAGCAGCTAATTCCTAGGCTCACAAAATACATACATACATGCTCACAAAATACATGCATCCAGTCTTAGGCTTATATAAATCAATCCTAGGCTCACACATTACATGCATACATTCCTAGCAGCTGATTCCTAGGCTCATGGCATCCAGTCCTAGGCTTATATAAATCAATCCTAGGCACACAAATTACATGCATCACCCATCCATCTAAAGCCTACTCTCTACATGCAAAATAAGTCATTTACTGTCTGCAAACGTTTTTCTTCCCTCCCAATACCCAAAACAAAACATTTCCAGTGTAGTTCATAGCAATCAATCAATAATGCTTGCCCTTCAAACATAACACACATGCTCCAAATACACATACAAACACGTCAAAAACACAAACAACAGAACAATCTACCATCCCAAAACACATACAAGAACAAACTCCAATAAAAAACACAATTTCAACAAATTAGTACCTTTAATTTGGTTTGTGTTTTCTAGGGTTTGGTTGCTTCCTTCAATGCCGATGGCGACGGCGACGGCGACAGTGACAGACAGTGACGGCAACGGCGATGAGGACAACGACGACCTTCTGCTTATCCTTCCTCTCTCAATTTTTGGTTTGTTGTTGTCTGGGTTTGCAATTTCTTTGTAGTTGTCTGGGTTTGGGTGCTTCCTTCAATGCCGACGGTGACGTGACGGCGACAACGGCGACCTTGTGCTTCTCCTTTCTCTCTCTATTTCTGGTTTAAAGTTGTTTGAGTTTGCAATTTCACACAGAGCAGAGTTTTGAGTTTTGGGTTTGTGATTTCATACAAAGCAAAGTTCCTGCAATGGCAACGGCGTCGGCGAGGGCAACGGCGACCTTCTGCTTCTCCTTCCTCTCACTTTGGGTTTTCTGGTTGTTGTTGTAATCGTTTGTATTCGCACAGAGCAGAGTTTTTATGGGAAATTAGAGGGTAATTTAGTCCATTTGTGGGGAATCAGAATGGGAGGGTAATTTAGTAAACTTAATCAAGTTTTATTTGCTCAAACATTGACCGAGGGTATTTAGGGAATTTCCACTTGAGGGCCACTTAAGGGCATAGTCGTAAATGGGGTTGGCAAAGCGGCTATATATGCATTTTTTTTCCCAATGGGCTATTTCCTAGAGAGTGGTTGTTGGGATGGGCTATTTTTGCCAATTAACCCGAAGTTTTAAGTGGAAAAAACAAACGACCCCTCTGACATAATAATTTCAAAAAAAAAATTGTATATATTATCTATCCACTTGTCTATTTAGGTATTCTTTTGAAACTTTTTGCTATACCGCCAACTTGGGATTCAAACCCACAACTTCGTGGTGTAAGTATGAGGGTCTTTTCATGTTATTTTAAGATCATAGATGCCATCATATATCACATGATTTCACTAAATTCATGTTAAATAAATTTTACTGATAAATAACTTCATTTCATGTTAAACTACATGGAATTAAATATTAATATAAAACATTGTGATGTTTAATTTTATATTAGACAATATTTAGTGGAAATTGCCAAAAATGACCACATATATTATGGGAAATTTGTTTTTAACCACAAACGAAATTTTAATTGTTAATAACCACTTCTTTGAGAAATTACTGGAAAGCCCTCATATAAAAAGGGTCCCCAAACACTCTCTCTCTTTTCTCTTTTTTTTTCTTTCTCTCTCTTTTGGTCTCTCTCTCCCCGATTTGCCTCTCTCTCTCTCCCTGATCTGCCTCTCGCCGGCGTGCTTGAGGGTCACCCATCGCCGGAGTCGTCACCCGGTTGCGCACGAACCAGCGGCAGTGCACGAACCACCGCCTGGTCGTCGCACGAACCAGCGGGCCTGGTCGTTGCACGAACCAGCGGGCCTGGTCGTTGCATGAACCACCGGCGCCGCTGGTTCGTGCGACGACCAGGAGATGGCTCGTGCGCCGCTGGTTCGTCGATGACCAGGCGGTGGTTCGGCCTCTCTCTTTTCTCTCCTCTGTTCCCATTGATGATGTGGTCTGCAAAAAAAATAAAGAGAAACAAAAAAAACCTAAACCTAATTTGAGGAAGAAGAAGAAGAAAATGGGGAAATTTTCAATTTAGACCAGATTTCAAGTTTGGGTATTTCCATTTTAGGCATGATTTCAAGTTTGGATATTTCAATTTAATCGTGAATTCAAGTTTGCTTTGAGGTTTAAAAAAATACTATTTTCAGGGGTACTCTGGTAATTTATGAATATACACTAAAAATTTTATAAAAAAAGTGGTTATTAACAATTAAAGTTTCAAAAGTGATTAGTAACAAAAGTTTAATGTTTCAAGTGGTTAGTTTTGGTTCTCTCCACTATTTATGATTATGGTATTTTGGATCTTAGATCTACTACCATCTGCAATGCGACGTTCATGTATACTAAAATTTTGAGAAAAGTTTTAGGCTATGTTTGGGATTGCTTTTACTTGAGAAATAATCATTTATTTTTCAAGTTTTAAGCATATAGGTGTTTGGTAAACTTCCTAAAAGCAATTATTATACAATTTGCTCCTCCAATAATCAGCTTTTGAGAAGCTAGGTGGAGGTTGCTTTTGAGAGCAGAAGCTGAATTTTTGCTTAAGAAATATCCAAAATATCCTCACCATTTTAATAAAAGACAATATTACCCTTACATTTAATAAAACAGTTTCACGTTTTAAAAAAAAATAAAAAAACGAATCAGATCGGCCGGAGGAAGAATAAATTTGGACTGAGCAGATCGGCCGGAGGAAGCCAGCTCGATGATGAACCACATCGAGCTGAGAAGAAGTTTGAGATACCCAAACGACGGTGGAGAAGAAGTTTGAGAACCAAACGACGGCGGCGGAGAAGTGATTTGAGAACCAGATCGATGAGAACCACTCCGACCGACGGCGGAGAAGAAGGCTAAGAACTGGATCAACGATGAACGACGGCAGAGAAGAAGGCTGAGAACTGGATCCAAACGACGGCGGAGTAGGCTGATAACAGGATCCAAACGACGGATCCGGATCCAAACGGCAGAGAAGAAGGAGGTTGACGACGATCTCGGTGGAGCTGGAGACGGAGGAGGAATTGGAGAGTCGACGCCGAAGCTTGCGGAGGCTGACCGTTGAGTGTGTTGGTGAAGAAGGAGACGGGTTGACTCAGAGGAGGAGCCTGAGTTGACTCAGTCAGGTTTCTTTGTTGTGTTTTATATATAAACCGAGTCATATTTTTAAATGTTTTTTATTTCCTTTTAAATGTTTCATATTTATTATATTTATTGATGTCTATTTTAGTCATTTTGTTCAATACATTTTCCATCATTTCAAAAGTTAAATAATTTTAAAATTTAGTTTACCAAACACTAACCTATTTTTTTCTTAAGTTGATTATTTCTTAAATTAAGCTATAAGCAGATTATTTCTCAAGTAAAAGCAATCCCAAACATAGCCTTAGTATAAGTTGAGATTAATATAAAAAGTTGATTTGATTTGGTTTTGGACCCACCAGCAGGCAGCATAAACTGGATTGAGCATTGGGTACATAATATTGACACCGTCCATAGAATTCCATTGGGTGAAGGGTCCATTTCACATGAAAGGTTCATTGAACAAATAAAAGAAGAGAGGTGAGGTTGTCTTTGCAAAACATCATGATTTTCTATATCAGATTATGTAAATTGTGGGCCATCATGACTTTATATGATGTGATGCATACTTGAAGTTGAAGATAATTCAAGTAAAAAGAAATATTTCTCTACATCAAATGCCCTATAATTGGTGTGGTCCAAAGATACTTTTTCAATCGAGACAAAGGAAAGGGTCATGCCGTAATAATGGATTAAGTAAAGTAGAAAATGATTTCTTCTTTTCTTTCTTTGAGACTTTGAGATAAAAAAAAATAAAAAAGAGAGGTAAAAGAGATGAAGAATGAAGTTGGAACTGTACAGTTGCCCGATAGTATGAGAAAGCAGGTTAGTTAATTTTTATTTTTATTTCATTTTTTAATATTTTGATCAATGCATGGTCTTTGGGAGTTGGATAGCAGTTTTTTTGAAGGAAAAAAATAGCTTCAATGAAAAATGCATGTGAAATAGGTTGGATTATTTAATTTAACTTTGTAATATAAAATTTCAATTATTCATTCACTTTGATCATAAGAGTCAAATAATTGGAATTGGATTATCTGAAAAGATGATGATCGAGTTGTAAGTAGGTATGGCAATGGGGTCAGGTTCGGGTGGGTTTTGCCAAATCCACACCCGAACTCGCAAAACATTTTGCCATTCAAACCCGCTTGTAAACCTACGAAATTAAACTGGTTTGGATTTCACTCTTATGTTTTAAGGGCACCCAAACCTGCCCCATGAACCCGTGAAATTAAAAAATATATATATATTTTTTTATTATTATATTATTTACTTAAAAAAAATATTGAAATATTAAATGTTGAAAGAAACTTGAAAATAAAAGAGAAGATTAGATTGAAAGATAATCGACTCATTTCAAGTTTACATTTTAATTGAGAAAAATATAATTTATATACAAGTAGGGAACCCTTCCCCCATCTAAAAAAGCAAGAGTAAAGGGTTCAATATTTAATTGAGAGTTCCTCCTTACAATCCATAAATTATCTATTCACACTCCAAATTGATTTTTTTTTATTAATGACAATTTTAACCTAAACTAAAATTACTAAACAAGACAAAAAAAAAAAAAAAAAAAAAATTAAAGACACTCCAAACTAAGTAAATTATTTATAAAAAAAAAAATCCCTCTCCTAAATCATTAGATTAAATATTGCGTATTAAACTCTCTTACCTAAATCTCTCTCCATTTTTAAAAATATAATATATATATATATATATATATATATATATATTAAAAAGTCAATTTTCGAAAGAAAAAAAATATATATATGAAAGCTTGAATTGTTTCAATTAGATTTGATTAATGAAAGAATTAAAGTTCTCTAGGCAATCACATACCTACAAGAGTAACAAAAAATATTTTCATATTTTGATTTTTTTTTTTTTTTTTTTTAATATATACAAACATATGATTCCTAAAAATCAAGTTCAATAGTAAGTTTTTTTTTTTTTTTTTTTCTTAATCGTTAGTCTTGCTTGAGAAAGAATGAAGATAGAAAATAAGAGATATTTATTGGAGAAGAGAGAGTTTAATATGGTAATTAAAAATTTTTGGAGAGAGTATTTAATATGTAATAATTAATCTAATGATTTAAAAGAGATAATTTCGTTTTTTAATAATTTAATTCAAAAAAGATAAAAAGGATAATCTTGTAACAAAATGAAGTGTCTTTAGAATTTTTTAAAATTTAAATTTTGAGAATAGAGTGTTTTTAGAAATGAAGTGTAAAAAGAAAAAATTAGATTGTCAAAAGAAGCTCTCTATTTAATTTTCTATAGATGGCATTGAAAGTAAACTTGAAATGGATTGATTTATTCTCCATTATATTTTTAAGTTTCATTTAAAGTTTAAATTTTTAATATTTTATTTAATTAATATTATATAAATTTTAAAATTAAATAGGTTTGCGGGTTTGGATGTGGATTATTTTTCAAACCCACACCCAAACCCACCACGGGTTATATTTTGGCACCTAAACCCGTGGCAGGTTAGGACTTTGCAACTCCAAACCCGACCCTTGGACGGGTCCCATGAGTCCGGGTTTGATTGTCATCCCTAGTTGATAGAGAACAGGAAAGAAAAAAATAATAATAATACGGATTTTATGAATTTGGTCCTTGGGTTTTCGTGAATTATCTGATTTTTAACTATCTTTCATTTTTTTAGTCTTCATGGTCCCTATGTTCTCGTAAATCCATCATTTTAGTCCCTTCGTTAGTCAACTGTTAGTAAATTCAATGGTTATATTTTTTATCTTTAAACAAAGAAGATGCCACATGTCAACATCAAAAAAACAGAAAACAACAATTTTTAAATATCTATATAATACAAAAAGAAAAAATGCTAAATCTCAATAGTCCATCTCAAATATGGATGGTGGTGATCAAATTACAAAAACACACAACAAAACAAAAATTGAAAAAATAAAAACTAAATAAATTAAAATAAAATAAAATAAAATAAAAGGAAAACAAGGCCTCCATCGATGATGGAGATCCCGGCTTGGAATCTCCATCATTGATTGAAACCCACCATCTCCATCACGCGATGGGGATTCCAGCGTTGGGATCTCCATCAATTAAAAAAGGAAAGATGGTTAAAAATCAAATATTTCACAAAAACCTAGGGACCAAATTCACAAAACCCCACAATAATAATATACAGACTGTTGTATGAGAAACTGCAATTGTATTATTGTATATTAGTCAGGATGAGAAGTGAGAACCCCAGTAGAGTATTACCCCTTCCATGCAAATTTTTCTCGAAAGATGCAAGGCCCCAAATCCATATGATTTTTTACACAACAGAGTTGAATGAGTTTCTATCTAGACAAAATTTACTTAAAAAAAAAAAAAAAACCATAGGCACAAAAATGCTTAAGATAGAGGAAGGTGTAATATGTCGTGGATTTCAATAAGGACATAGAATGAATATTTGTAACCATTTGGACTATATATAAATGACAAAAGTAACGTTACCATGGTCAGTGGAAACAACAACATTTGCATGAACCAGAAACAAGTTCATTCAACTTATAAAAACTCTCTCAGACACCCTTTTCAAAAACCTCACACAAAATAAGTGCCAAGGAGGTTAAACGAATCCCATTAATATAAAACATATAATCAATAATTCCCAGGTCGGATAACCAGCTTTTAACATTAATCCAGACATAAATACTCACTAGTTGGATGTTCGTCAACGGAATGAGATCTAATTTATACAGAAGTTTACACAACTTACTCTTGAAATGTAAAATAGATCTCAGCCACAAAATCGGTGTGATTGCATTTTGACATATAAATGGACAAAAACATTCAAATGAACATCCATAAGGAATACGATGTTGTTTATCAGTTCCTCCATCAATAACAAAACAATGTTCAATATAACTTTATTGATAAGGAAAAACATGATGTCATACATGTCAATATATAAGTTACTATAAAGTACAAACTTATAGGTTGATGGAACTTCTCTAGTGTTCTTTTCTGACAAATTCCTAAGCACTTCACATTTATACATTGAAATATACATGAAGTTCACAAGTGCATAGGATAACTTGGAAATTCAGCCACATCTCTTTCATGTCATTACCAAGCTAGCACTACAGATGTCAAATGGGCTGCAGCATAATTTTTAGGCCCAACCAGGCTTGAGGGCCAGGTGCGACCAGGGGCTTTAAAGTTTTCTAGTTAGGTCCAACCCTGCCCATGAGCTATGTCCAAAGCAGACTTGGACGCCCATTGGGCTTTAACTTCTTTTGTATGTAATCTCATTTAATTTTTTTCAAATTTTGAGTCAAGAGGTGTCAAATGGTTTTGTCTGGAAGAAATATGGCGCAAGAAATTTCATATACAAGCAATATCTATGGCAATTAATCTTTCTATATGTTTGATATGAAATCATCTCTCTAGATGCTTGAAAAGAAAACACCAAGTTCATGCCTTCACCCTGTCACTTTGTATGTGGAGGCTAAAAAGGTTCAATATCAGCATGCATGACATAGTTTTTGACTAATGTCAACATCAAACTCTCACCCTTATGCATCTCTGATTAGTACGTGACCCAATCTTCCATGCTAAAATGTTTGAAATCATCATCAAAGCTGAAAATTCATGGTATCCTATCATGCTTTTATGGTGCTAAGCCAGCTCTACATGCTTCTGAGAAATTAATGCAGTCTGCCATATTTCACTTTTGACCTCCTAACATTGAGGAGATCATCATGATAGCATCCACAAAATGATTCCACAATATACAGGATGAGGTAAAAAGAGATTAATCTAACAATGAAAGTTGCCTCACACAAAATAATCTCACAACAGCAGCTTCTCACCCACGAGCACAATGAAAGCCCCAATTTGAACTAAATTTTAGGCTTCAATGATTTGCAAAAGCTTTAGTTATATGCCCTCTAAAGTCATAAAATACAAATCCAGCTAGAGAAGTAATGACATAACATTCCCCGATAATAATTTAATGTAAAGATGCCATATAGGAATCTGAAGCAGTGGTGACCGCAGCAGTTTAAACTAACAGAGAATGCAATGGACATTTTCACAATGTATCATATTACAAGTACAACAACCTCACAGCTTAAATTGTGCATTTCCAAATCATGATGTAGTGAAAGATGAAGCTTGCACATAAACGGAAATACAAATAGCATCTTTTTATTCTGAAATGTGGATAGAAGTTTACGATTTTTGATAGATATGTTCTATTTAGGCTGTATCTTTTTGTACAGGAGATATGACTTAACAATGAGATTTAATTTCCTTTTGGTTAGTGGATAAATTTGTGTGCTCTCATATATGAACATTGGTGGACTACTTCTCCATTCTTTGTTTCTGATCAAAAGAGAGAAAAAAATCTTTTCCTTTTACATCCCATCAAGTCCTAACAAACACTAACACAATAACTTCAACCCAACTCTCCATATAGTAGTTACATTGTCATTCAATCAATGCATTATGCACCCGACACAAGCTATCTTTAGAACTAAAATAACTACATATAAATAAACATCAATCTAAGCCTTTTGTCAAATTGCATTGACTAACCAAATTCAAATACAAGGCTACAACAACATTATACCAATCTCGAAAATGAATCAAGGCATGACATTGAGGCTTACCTCGAAGACAAAGCCGCGACAAGGTCCATCCCCAGTCCCTTGCAAGCCATCAATCCATCTCCATTCTCCTCCTCCTCCTCCTTTCCCACATTCCCACAAAGCCAATCTCCCATGTCTCTTGGCCGAAAAGATAACCCTCTCGCCCATTCCAAAAACCTTGAATTTACTCGACTCCTGAAAAATCCTATACATTTCCACTGGCATTCTACCAGCCTCTTCCCATTCCAACAAATCCAAGTCCAAACGCAATATCAATATCGTCGAGCAAGGAGAATTCAACGAAAACGAAGACTTCAATCCCCCTATCATCAAAAGCCTATTCTCCATTCCACGCACTAAACGCGGCCTTTTCAAGATATCAAACACGTCTCCCCACTCGTGCTTCTCGAGGCGATTCCAGAATTGTTGTGAGTTCATCAATGTCGACAACTTACAAGAGTACAATTTCCATTCGTTCCTCCACGCCGATCCAACGTCACATAAAGTGTACACCGAGTTGGACACCAATATCGGACTCCGCGGTTTCGAAGGCAGATCTGAAGAGAACTTGAGCCAGTGATTTGAGTTGTTGAAAAACAAGGAAGCGAGTTCCGTGAGTACCATAACTCGGTTAGCTGAGTCAACCAGAACCGATCCGTGTTTGAACCAAGCGGAGCCTAACTGAGGCAACATTCTGTATTGACGAGTCAAGGGATTACAAGCAATAAGCAACTTGTTTGAGTCGAGCGAGTCAGGGGAGTCGGCCCATACGTAAACGAGTCCAGTAGAAGAAGCGATTGGATGAAGAGATCTGAAAGGGAGGAAACTGAGATTGAATCTGAGCCATTGATTCTGGTTGGGGTCGAAGGCGTGGAGGAGGAAAGGAGAATTGGGCAGTTGACGGTGGTGGTGCGGAGGACGGAGAGCGAGGAGAGAAAGAGGAGGTTTTTCGGTGGAGATGAGGTGGACGAAGGAGGATGACGTCAGGATTTGGTTGAAGAGCTTGCAGACTGATCGGCAGATCATAACCTGACGGAGCGGCAGCGACGAGAAGATGTTTTGGAGCGTCTCTTGCGGCAGACTGTAGATCGGAGCAGACTCCATTTTGCTCCGGTGGGGCGGCGACGCAGAGGATCAAAACCACGGGTGATGACTGATGAGGGAATTTTTTTACAAGCACGGGGATTGTGTGACTGGATTTTTCATTTTTTTTCTATGGTTGGTCAAGACTTGAGCGTCAAACGCCTATGAGCTTGTTTTTATTATTTTCCGATATTACCCCTGTTTGTACAATTGGCTGATTCACCTATTTGGCTATTTCAATTGCAATTATTCACTCGGCTGCTCAAAAGCTATTGTAGTATTGTGCGTTAAATAGCATCTGTGAAATATGGAAATAGAATGAAAAAAAAAAAAAAAACTCGGTTTTTTAAGTAGTAGAAAAATGATATTTATTTAATTATTTGTCCGTATTTAAAAGAGAATTTAAATATTTATTGTCAAAAGGAAAAATAATAATAATTGAGTGGTGCTATTGGTACACCCACTACTGATAGCACCCCCACCACTGAACTATTTATACCTCACTTTTTAAATATATAATATTCTTTTTTTTCCTTTATCAAATTACTTAAAAAGACATACAATTTTTATTAAAAAATTCTTGTATAAAGTAAAACTGGGTTGTTTGTTTTTTGGTCTGAAAATTGAACAGTTCTAAATTTTTATAAAGACTGAATAGGAACTGAAATCTGAACTTGAATGACATGTTTTTTTATTCCCTCACATCTAAATGTATTGTCAACACGTTTGTTTTTTAAAAGTAAAATTGTCTGAAAATAAGTAATTTTACATTTATACCCATATTAAACAATTATACATATAATATGGAATAAAAACAATCCAAAAATAATAAATATATAGAACACGTATGATCATGATCTTCTTCTTTGATTACAAACAAACTTCATTTTTACTAAGAAAAGAAAAGGTTTTTTTTTTTTTTTCAAAAAATAAAAGTGGAAAACTCACACAAAACACTCTAAAAAATAATAATATATAAATACTTCACCCTAATATCATAATAAAGTATTGATATTAAACACTAATATGAGAAGTGATTAGGGTTCTTTTTTATTTTTAAAGCTATTTAAAATAATTAATATATTAAAATAAAGATTTTTATACCATATATAATTATGATGAAATTGAAAATATGTTATATATGAGGGATAATATCGGAAAAAAAAAGATTTTGGATTACATTTAATGCAATTCAGTGATTTACAATTAAGTGGAAAGTCGAGATTTTTTACTTTTTATTTTAAGTTGTTTGACCACTTAAAAACAAACAAACAAACAAACAAACAAAAAACTTAATAATTATGATTCATACCCATTAAGTTTTAAGTGGAAAAAACAAACGACCACTTAATAAAACCCCACTTTCCTTAATTCAAAACCCTAATGACAAAGGCTTTAATGACATAGATTATTTTAAATCACTGAATGTTTACTATTTTTATTTATATTTTCTTTTAGATCTTGATCTCATGTTTCCCATGTTTATTATTTATTGATTTTATTGTTTCACATGTTTGTTTTGTTTTTCTTCTCAAATTCTAGATCCATATTTGCTATTTTTTTTTTCTCTCAATTTATTTTCTTTCAGATCTTCTAGACATACTATAATTTGTATTAAATTTTTTATAGATTTTATTTCGGATCATCCAAAGTTAGTATAATGTTATTTACAAAAAAAATAAAATAAAAAAAAATAAAAAATAAATAAAAAAAATCGCACCAAGAATCGCAACCAAGAAAATCTAATCTCTAACGAAACGAAACCACACCAAAACTCTAACCCAATCGCTCAAAAAATAATTCATCAGACGATTAATATCACACTCACAATCTACCACCAACAATCTAATCGACTACATAAAAAATAAAAATAAAAATCGCATCTAATAAATATGGTTTTACAATGAAATAAGAAGAAAAAACAAGTCATTCGAATAGATGTGAGAAAACTATATATAAAGATTAGAGATGAAGTGTATTTTTATTTTTATTTTTTTAAAAAAAAATGGGGTGTAATATGTTTGAAAAATAAGTATAATGGTAGTCCTTATAATAAATATAAAAAAATAATAATAATAATAAAACCATTTAATTTTATATAATTAAATCAAAATTTTAAAAGTGGGGCATAAATAGTTCAGTAGTGAGGGTACCAATAGTGGGGGTACCAATAGCACCACTCTAATATTTAGATGCCAGTTTTTAATAGAAATATTAATATTTTTAGTAAATTTCATTTTAATATAACATAATTAACAAAATAAAATTATGATGACCGAATGTTCATACAAAACTCTTCTTAATGTCATACTTATACATTATGTATTAAAATTTTGTTTAAAAACTCATTTATAGTATATTCTTTCAAGAGAATCCGAGAGATAAAATAAATAAATGAATATACTGACACTTCACCTCTAAAGTTTACTCAAATGTATCATTATCTACTGGGTTAATAGCACCAATGCCCCCTGAATTTATAGTACAGTTGCATAGTACCCCCTAAACTTTTTTTCTTGGTATTAACCCCCTAAATTTTCATTTCTTGGCAAAAGCTGACAGAAGAGGGACGGATGTCAAAGGAAAATTACACTTGCAAACACTGATTATATGCATAATTGCATTAAAACTGTGAAAATATAATAATAACACGAAAACACCCTTTGACTTGACTAATGTCTAAAATAAAAAATATTAATAATTTTTAAAATAATAATAATAATAATAACAATTAAACTACCCATATTTCCAATTTAACAAAATATTAAATCAATAATACATTAAATTATTAATACATCACCTTCAAACCCAAAATTTAAATTTATTTAAAAAATTACTTAGAAAATTTTGTATTTTTTTATCATTTTCTCACCTAATCTCCAAATTCTTTCTATCATCAACACCACCACACCAAATCCAGGAATTCGTCATCAACACCACCAAACCCATCACACCACACCGAAATTCATCAACACCACCACAAACATCATCTTCTTCATCAAAATTCCAAAAATCATTCATCAAAATTCATTCTCAAACACCAAAAATCCATCCCCATTTCATCATTATCATTATCAATCAAAAACATTCAACAACATCATCCATTTGTGTTGACTGTTAAAATTGAGAGGGTAAAATGGTAAATGACTATAATTAAACAAATTAAAAATTAAAAAATATATATATATTCTTCATCAATTCTTCTTCTTCTCCACGACCACCATGGCACCATCATCTTCAATTCTTCTTTTTCTCCACCTGACCAAACCCATAACAACTCATTCTTCTTCTTCTTTTTCTTCTGCTTCTTCATCTTCAATTTTTCTTCTTCTCTCCCTCACTCTCGCACACAATTGGACTAGAAAAAAAAAACCCCAAGAAATCAAAATCCCTAAATCGGCACCACCAAAGAACTAAACCAGAAAAGATGACAAAAGGAAGACTCTTGGTGACGGAAAAAGAGTGAAGCGAGACCAGTGACCACTAGAAACGATCGATCGAGCAAAAGAGATGACCAGAATGCCAGGTGACAAGAGAAAACACAACTGGAGACGGCTAAGCAAGCGCACGAAGTGACTAGAGATGGGTGGTTAACCGCTGGAGATGAGCGACCGCCAAAGACGAGGCATCGATCAACTCAGACAAGGTCATCAGCATGGCTGAAGAGCGGCGGTAATGGTTTAGGGCAATGGATCAAGTTGTTTTGGTTGTTTGATATCTAGGCAGTGGATCAAGTTGTTTTGATTGTGTTTAGTGTTGGACTTATGAGAAATCTTGGTTTTGGTTGAAGAAATCTGGAAATTTGGGTTTGGAAGAAAAATTGAAGAGGGGTTTTGACTGATGAATGTGTTTGGATCTCAATTTTTTATTTTTTATTATTTTTTTTTTTTTGAATTGATTGAAGAAAAAAATATGATTGTTGGATTAGATTTGTGGATTTTGTTATTGGGATTGATTTGTGATTTATTTTATGTTTGGAATTTTCTTTCCAGGTCATTGATGAAGATGATATGAATTGGTTGATTTTTTGGGGGATTATTAATTTGTGGATTTTTGGGGGGGTTATTGATTTGTGATTTTCTTTGGAATTGATTGAAGAAGAAAGGAGAATATATGAATTATTGAATGAGATTTGTGGATTTTGTTTTTGGGATTGATTTGTGATTTTCTTTGGAATTGATTTTTTTTTTTTTTTTTTTTTTTTTTTTTTTTTTTTTGGAATTATTGAATGCTATGAAGATATGATCTTTTTTTATAATTTTTTTTAAAAATTTTGTTTTGTTTTTTTTTTAATTTGATCTCCACCGTCCATCATGGTGATGGACGGTGGAAACCAATCTTTTTTAAAATATATTTATTGAAATTAAAATTAAATTTTTAATTATATATATATATATTTAATTCTCTTTTTTTTTTTTGAATTTTTGAATTTTTTTTTAATTCGGTTTATTTTTTTAAATTAATTTGATCTCCAACATCCATCATGGTGATGGACAGTGGAGATCAATCTTTCTTTTTTAAAAAAGAAATCTATTTATTGAAAACAAATTAAAAGGGTGTGTTTGTGTTATTATTATATTTTTCCAGTTTTAATGCAATTATGCATATAATCAGGGGAACTTAGTATAATTTGCCATGACAGAAAAATGGACGGTATTAGAATTCCGTCAGCTTTTACAGATTTATGGAAGTTTAGGGGGTTTATTGCCAAGAAAAAAAGTTTAGGGGGCGCTATACTACTGCGCTATAAGTTCAGGGGTAATCGGTGCTATTAACCCTTATCTATAATGAAAATATAATTTTAGCGAAGATAAGATATAGAGATAGATTCAGGCCGACGCTCAACCTGGACCCCAAAAAAAGAGGGGCCCAATGGTTTTTTTTTTTTTTTTTTTTAATGATATGAATGTTAATTGTTAGGGCAAAATGTTTTTTTCATAGGCCCAAAATTAAAATGTAACATCATATTTTCTATTTCATTTATCCAACCCAAATTTATGCCTTATATGAAGGTTGAGTGACTTGAGTCCAATTTTTCAGTTTTTTAAAATAGGCCAATATGAAAATGAAAAAATATATATATTTTTCTCTTAAGGCCTTTTTTTTAGTCTTAAATCTAAAAATTCATTCAAATATATATATATTTTTTAAGTGATTTGAAATATTTAAAAGTAGAAAAATAGACATAGATACAAATAAAATGTATTTTTAGGGCATCTCCAACATGACTAAATCTTGGGTGCAGCGGGATGCATTGTGCATCGGATGCACCTAAGTTCTTCTCCTCCAACAGACTCCCTTAATGACATCCATTAGCTTAATTAAGGGAGTATGTGTATTTTTGCTTCTCCAATAGCTACCTAAATGACTCCCATAATAGTGTTCTGGTGGAGTTCACTCTCTTAATTAAGGGGTGTTTTCAGACCCTCTTAAAGTGGACTCCACCTATTTAAGATTATTTTATTTCTTGAAAAACTCCATATATTTGAATTTGAATTAAGCTGGCATCTCTTTAAAATTCTAACAGCTCTTTTGCTGTTTTATTTTTTCACTATAAATTGGTTATTATTCATCGTAAAATTTCACACTTTATCTGAGTTTTTACATTTGGTGTAAATGGAACATAATGATGATTATTATACCAATTTAATCAACGGTCAATATTCAATTATTGATCAACGTGATGAGTATTCACCTCAATCCACCATACCTGCAGAAAGACAATCCAATTCAAAATATACCAACAAAAAAAAGAGTCAAGTGACAAGGAAAATACATAATAGAAGAAACAATATCTAATATTTATTACACAATATCTAACATTTAAATAATAAAAAAAATATATTAAAAGGGCCATTTAAGGGAGTATTGTTGAAGCACATACTCTCTTAATGGTCCCTTGCAAAAACATACACCCTTAAATAAGGAAGACTGTTGGAGATGCTCTTATAATTTACTTCCAAGCTTGCTCTTAAATGAGCACTTCTAACTTTAATACAATGAGCACTTTTAATGAAAATTCTTGAAATTTAATGTATTTGAATGATATTTTTTCCATACGTCATAAGAAAATTAAATATATAGCTAGTAAAAATTTGAGAATCTTTCGGATTCAATTATTATATATTTCCACATTTCACTATTTTTTTTTTTTTTTAATGTTTTGTTTTCAAAAAAGTCGAAAAAAAAATAGATTTTGTATCCGAAAAGTTTCAAATTTTTGTTGCAAGTGCATTGCATTCTTTGTAACATCTATATAAAAAAAATCACTTCAAAATTTAATAAATGCCATTAAATTTCAGCATAGACGTGATATATTGAAACAAAAAAACTATGAATGATGAATATGAACAAATGGGCCATTTTAGATTTTTGCCCTGGGCCTTTGAAAAGTCAGGACCTGCCCAGGAGAAAGTGATAGATACTAGATAGAGATAGAGAGTGGTGAGAATAAAAAAAAAAAGACTTTAGAGATAGAATATATACAAAATGGAATATTCAACTCTAATTTAGAGATAGAGATAGAGATGCGGTGAAATTTAGAATGATATATATATATATATATATATATATATATACATATATATTTATGTCTCATTCTCATGCGGACATTATGATATAATTTTATAAGGATATTGAATGTGAGCCACTAGTTTTGATAAGTTTATATACACTTGAGTCAAAGTATGTAAAATTAGTGGCTCACATTCAATATTCTCATGAAGTTATATCAGGACCTGCTTATTTGAAAATTGCTATATATATAGTCTTTCTACTGTCAGTTCGTCTTGATATAAAATATATCAGGACAGAGAATATGGACCATAGATTATGGAAAAGTTTTGACAAGTGCATACATTTTGAATCAAAATATGTAAGTCCACATTCTTCGTTCTGATATATTTTATATCAGGACAAACTGACAATAGAAAAATTGTATATAAATATATATATATATATATATATATATATCAGTCTTTCTACTGTCAGGTCGTCCTGATACAAAATATATCAAGATAAAGAATATGGATCATAGATTATAGAGAAGTTTTGATAAGTGCATACACTTTGAGTCAAAATATGTAAATCTAATGGTCCACATTCTTCGTCTTGATATATTTTATATCAAAACGAATTGACAATAGAAAAACTGTATATATATATATATATATATACGGTCCCGTTCACATCAGTGCACACTGATGTAACTACATCAGTACCAATGCATGTGGTCTACTGATTATTGAGAAGTTTTGATAAGTGCATACACTTTAAATCGAAGTATGTAAATCCAATGGTCTACATCCAACGCACTGATGAAGTTATATCAGTGCGTACTAATGAAGTTATATCAGTGCATACTGACTTAAACACTTCTGTTACAGAGCCCACCATTGCAGCAACATAGTTGTTTTTTGGTACATCCTTTTTTTTTTCAATTTATAATAATTTCTGTTTAATTACTCAGATAGTCGGTTATGACTCTATCATGCTTCTTTGCTTAAATTAGATATACGCTCATGGCTCATGTAGTCATGTTTGATTTTCTTTACTTTTATTTATTTCTTCATTTTTTTTTTTTTTTTTTTTTTAAAAGTCCAAATCAGAAAAATCAATATAGAAAGCAGTGTGAAGAGTATATTGATGTACACGTAATTTCACATGTATGTATGAGTGTTTTTGGTAGGATTTAAATCAAATCCTCGTGTTCAAATATAAAACATATAGGCAATGTAATATCGCAATAGAGTGTTCACTTGGATTCCTTCCAAGTAACGGAGGCCGATAGAGTTTGTAGAATTTATTTATTATATTATCCTTTCGTGACATTATTATTATTATCTTAATAGCCAACTGATTTTTACTACAACATTATATTTAAATCAAGATCCCCTACTCATCATCCCCTACTCATCTCATTTATGTTCAACTTTTAAGTATCTGTTGACATGTGACAGCCAAGCAAATGAATGGATAGGATTAATTTGCTTTATTTTTTTTTCCCTCCCATCTAATAAACGACGCCGTTAATAGTCCTAACTACTCCATCTTTTTGCCTTGTCATCGTTTTCCCTAGATTTTCTTGGTGGCATTGAGTTTTGGAGAGATTTGAAGAACATCAACTGTACTGGGGAAGCTCCACTAGTTTCAATTCCTTCGTCTACATGTCTCAATGCTTCGTATTCCTCTTCTAATTCCATTTTCCCATCAATCGGATTCCCATACCAGTAATTGTTGTTTGATTCATCGATTGATTTGTTCTTCACACTCAAATTCCCCATTATACTATACCTTGCTCAATTTCTTCATCAAGAATCGATACGGCATCAAAATCATCATGAAACTCCTCACTTGACAATTCCACGGAAATCCCCTAAAAATCAATTTTGCCGTTATTGATGTGACATGGTTTGTCATGAAAATTGACCACTTTCAGCTTGAATCGGAAACCGAAGCTATTGATTTCGGCAACGGTTGATCTGGAAAAAGAGACAAAGACACTTTACCGACTCTTCAATCGATCTTAGATACACATTTTTCCGATGCATATCTTTCCATGTACTTATTGAGGAACGCTTGGATGAATCATGTATTGAGCAAACTCAATTTTATGAAAGAATCGAGTCAGGTAATTCACTAAATTATCTAAGTTTTTGTTTGTTTATTTTTAACTTGTTCAATTATTAATTACTCTTGTTTGTTTATTTTTATTTTATCATAATGTAGAATTCATGAAAGCAGCACCTACTGGAGCAACGGAAGATCAAGTTATGGTTGATTAATGACCAGCTGTAAGTAAAAATTTATAACATTATACGTATATTTTGCGAATGTAAATAGCTAGCAAGTAATTTTATACTATAAGAAGTTTGTATGTATATGTCTTCTTGGTATGAAAACTCAAGCTGCGTAAGCTGAGCTCATTTTTGATTTGTATGATGTATATCAGTTGTTTCAGTAATATGTTAAATTATTACTCAAAAAATATATATATATATTTTTTACAACATCTTCAGTTTATTAATTGTTGTACTTTTTTTTTTTTTTTTTTTTTGTAGATTTAATGCTTAGAAAAGTGGAGGACATGGAAGTGTCATCTGGAGGGCATCATTTACCTATATTTATTATTAGTTGTATTTGTTTTTCTCATCCAATTAGAACAAACCTGGAAGCTTTTAGTTTATTTGGATTTTTAAATTTTATGTTCGAAAATTTGAATAATGTTCACAGACTGTCTTGACCCTATAATGGTCTTTAAGCCTCTATTGTTTGGCTTCCAGTGTATTACTTTATTTTTTGGAAGATAGAGTATTACTTTATTTGGTCCAACATGATGGTTTTGTTTGAATTTTAAATATTATATTTGAATATATTTTATTATTTTATACAACTTAGTTTATATTTATACATGAATTGCTCACTTTATCATGCCATATATAATTATATATTTTTTAAATGGTCAAGCATTTGGATTTCAAGTCACAAACCGTCAAACCAAACCGGACCGAACCGAATAAATATAATTTGGTTTGGTCTAGTCTGAAAAAAAGAATGGTCCAAATTGGTCCTATTTTTTAAAAGACCAAAATTTTTGGTTCGGTTCGGTTCTAGTCGAAACCGGACCAAACCGGACCGTGCCCACCCCTATCCAAATGCAATATAGAGCAAGGGAAACCCTATATGCTTATCTAAGATGATGAATATGCAATTAGAACAATCCTAGATATTAAAACTAAATGACATGTCAAATAGTTTAGCTAATCAAGATTAAGCACAAAACCTAATTAGCTATCACAAAACAACTTCTCAAACATACAACACACTAATCTCAAACTTGTATCCAAAATATATATAAATAACATACAAGTAATAAATTGAGATTGCTTGTTAAGTAAAACACAAAATATGTATGATATTAGTGAAAAGCTTACCAAGCAAAGTATGATGAAGAATCCATGCAAAAAGGCATCTAGATAATCAAAGATGATGCTAGATGATGATTGATGATCATGAAAAGGTGTTTAAGTAATTAAAAATAAGTTCTTGAAATTTTTCTTGTCTTTGAAAAATATCCTAAGTATGAAATCTGAATATGAACTCTCTTAATTGACCTAAAGACAAAATGGCATATATATAGGGGGCCAAATCAAAGTGAGGTCGTTTTGAGTAAGTTGTAAAGAAACGCACCGATCGGTGGTTTCAATAGGCGGTCAGGCCGCAGATTTGAACCGCCGAATGGCTCCCGTGAAAGGTAGGGGAGCAACGGCGGTTTCAATCAGCGGTTTCGAAACCGCCGTTCAAACCATCGATCAAGACCGAGAAATAAAAAACAATCAGGTCTAAACTGCGTTTACGATTGGCGGCCACGAAACCGCCGATCCAACCACTAATTTGATCCAGAGGCCTCTGGACTCAAACGGCGGTTTCATTCGGTGGCCAGGCCGCCGATCATAACCACTAATCACCTTAAAGAGGTGAAATCAAAGGAGAAGCCAAGTGCATCTCCGTAGGCAGTCTTCATGCAAAACCAAGCACATCCTAGTGCATGCGTGGATGTTTCCGAACAATATCAGGAAACGAATTGCTAAGCACAAAAGCACACAACAAAATACAACATCAAGGTGTAAGTGTGAAATGTGACATGTGAAGAGTATGCACACCAATGCAAGAATGCTAAGTGAGTGTGTGCAACTATCTCTTTAAGACAAGAAAGCACATAGAAATTTACCTTCGGTGCTTGTCAGGACGAGGTCTTCAAAGGGCTTTGGACAATAATACCAACACCTAAGCTACCCTTACAAAGAACCCTAACATGTAGTTTGTCCACAAAATGAGCTAATCAACAAATGGGAACCTTACATTCTCAGCAACATTCACAGAAGATTGAGGCCAGGAATGGCTTGAATGTCCGAAACGGCAACTTATCGCTTTATATGCTTCATCGGTTGAGTTAAACTTCTTGTAAGATGCTCCTGGAAAACCATCTACATGTTCATGACATTCAGGCCAAGAACTAAACACACCTGTTTTCCTTCCTTTGAAAACCACATAAACAGAATTCTTCCCCATTGGTGTTCTCACAGTTTACAAATATCTGTAAATCGAAAAAAAGTGAGGAAGGAAATCATGCAAAACCCTCTCAGTGGTCGTGTGGAAGAGTTGGGGTATGGGAGAAGCAATCAGGTTTGCCTTCAACAAGTATTCAAACCGAAAAAAGATGAAGAACCCTAAGTTTGCTTGTTTTGGAACATGTGAAGAAGAAGAAGATGGGTTACATTTGCCTAAGGGCGAAGATGAAGGAAACATGGGATCCATACTGTAAACATGTCATCAATTGCTGGGATCCATCTGTAATCCACTAACAATTGATGACATGGCTAGACGGTATGTGGGATCCTTCGTGACACGTGTCACAAATGAACGGTACCGACGAAAAACACATGCGCCTAGGAAAGATGTTACAGGCCTAAAAACAAATTATATTAGGCCTAGGAATTCTTCTTAGGCCTTACGAATCTTACCCGTCGATTAAATTATGGGGGCCCCGTAAAAATCTCAACGATCGGCACCATCCTACGATGAAGGGGTATCAATGGAAGTATGTACGTGGAGTTTAGAGATAATCAAACGGTCGAACAAGTACGTCTATACCCATTACACTAGATATACCATATACCAAACAACCCTTTCAAATATATAACCCCTAAGTGCCTAAGAGTTTTTTCACAACCTTGTAAGTTGTTCTAGTTGCTTGAATCGATCTCCCGTATTAGATTTACACTTTCGAAATCGAGTTTGATGGGTGCACACCGCCTTTTTAAAACATCCCGTCCAATCGGAATAAACAAATTAAATATTTAAAAAAATTATTTAAATCGAAATTCAATCCACAATGGGCCTAGGAGTTGTTCTTAGGCTTACAGTACCTATTCCAAGGCCTTTAATATCCTAGGCTTAGTTCCTTCTTATCATCCCCAATACTGATGACGTGGCGAAGGAAAAACCCTTCAGTCTAGGAAAGATGTTACAGGCCTAAAAACAAATTATATTGGGCCTAGGAATTCTTCTTAGGCCTTATAGATCTTACCCGTTGATTAAATTATGGGGGCCCAGTAAAAATCTCAACGATCGGCACCGTCCTACGATGAAGGGGTATCAATGGAAGTATGTACGTGGAGTTTCGAGATAATCAAACGGTCGAACAAGTACGTCCATACCCATTACATTAGATATACCATATACCAAACAACCCTTTCAAATATATAACCCCTAAGTGCCTAAGAGTTTTTTCACAACCTTGTAAGTTGTTCTAGTTGCTTGAATTGATCTCCCGTATTAGATTTACACTTCTGAAATCGAGTCTGATGGGGTGTGTTAGGACCCTGGTTTACCAATCACGCAGCGGAAGGTTTTAAAATTTTTATTTTATTTCATAAAGAAATACTGTGACTGATAAAACCTAGGATCTATTTCTCGAAACAGTAAAACAAAAGAATCGAAATCAAAACATATAAATAAAAGGGAAGAAACAATTTCTTCATACCTACGTAGTAGGCTCCTTCACTTTAATACGATCTGCTTCTGATTTGAACCACTTGATCTTCCTCGCTATCTCCCGGAACTGGTAACAGCGTGTGGGCTCGTCACGGTATTTAGGAACCTGTATGGAAGAAGAAGAAGAGAAGAACACACAAAAACAACTCTTGTTGTTTGTATGTCCTAGGTTAGGCCACACAAAAAAGAAAACTTAAAAAAATATATTTTTTTTTTCTTTTTGATTCTTGGCCGACGCACCCCACTTGTTTCTCTTCTCTTTTGTGTTTTTTTTATTTTTTTTTTTCTTTGTTGTCAGGTATCTTATACCTAAAAATATATATCATATATATATATATTATTTAAGAAACCAATGATATCTTTTAATTTAAAAAAAAATCTTTATTTTATTTTATTTTATTAATAGATATCATCTAATTTGAATTTAAACTATTTAAATTCAAAATTGATATTTAATCAATTAAAAATATAAGATAATCATATTATCCCATTTTTCAAATATAAATATCAACTAACACCCTCCATCAATAATTAATTACATAATTAAATAATCTTATTATTTAATTGTCATAATCATTAAATTCATTAATTAAATAATCTCATTATTCAATTAGTTCCCAAATAGATATGTGTCACTTTCGTAACACAATTAATTGGACAATCCAATTAATTTACCATGACCCTTGTTACCTAAATCGATCGGGCTAGCAAGGGGACCTAATGGACCCACAGTATTTTGAGCTCCAATAATCCTTAGAAATAATTAATTAAACTCTTTAATTATTATTTCATGATTATTAACTTCGGTGTTATTCCACTAAAAACCCGAAAATGAACTCTCTCAACTGTAGATGTTTTTACACAAACCAATAACTTTCGGTGTCCATCGATATAGCTATTACATATGGTATAATCCTCCACAAGTAGTTCATAATTAAAGCTGGGTCATAATGTCCGTTATACCCCTCTAATTATATCTTTCCTTTAAGTACCATTGATTCTCTAATGAACAATAAATCCTACATTCTTTACGGAATTAGGAGAGCGCTCATATTGTTCAAGCCCTGAATCAACCCTTAAGGGAACTACCTGTTAGGATTATGCTCAATAGCAAGAGTGTAATGTTGTAATTAACAATCTTTTTCATATTAATAAAGTGATTTCTGGTTTAACAAATCGTATAGCATTTATAGTTTAATATTATAATTGTCAAAGTAAATAATCATAAGGTCTAAAGACTATGGGAAAAGAAGAATTGTTCGTACATCTGGATATGTATGTGGTAGACACAATTCTTTAGTTAGTCTTGAATAATGTTCACAACTTAAGTTAAAGGTTGGGCACCTTTATCTTGTTAAAGTTGTAGAATTCTTTTGCTAGCATTTGAGTGGGATCAAATGAGATATGATGAGTCTAAAATCATCGGAGTGTCTTCGAGCAAAAGGATCTAGTGCACTGGGTGCATTGAACTGGGTCACAATGAAAAGCTTTATCTAGAACCGTCAGTAGATAATAGTCTTTTCATTATCAGGACAATCGGAGAGTCTATCTTAATCCTGAGATAAATGATGGACTTATGGTTGCAAGTGATATCATTTGAGTTATCAATGAGTACGATTATATCGCATAGTCTATCCTCGATAGTTTGGTGATATTCATTTGTTAATCGATAGAGGACTTCATTTATAGATATGGACATCGTGGCTCCATTTAATTAAATGAGAGTATAATATCATCATATGGATGTTTTGAGGTAATTGGATATTAAATCTCAACGTTGAGTTTTCGATAGTGTCTATTGAAAACATGGCTTCTGGACAAGTCAAAATATCCAAGTTCAAAACGTGGTCATATGAGTAAATATGGTAACTTGGAGAGTTATAGGCGGTCTATGAACTCTTGGCGATTACTGATATTAATCACGAGGATACACTATCTCCAATATGATTGTCTAGGGTATGAATGAGGAGCATCTTCCTTTTCTATCTTTATTTAAGAGTTCAGTTTTAGCTCTTTAGTGGAATGAGTTAAAATTAATGGATCGGACATAAGTGAATCATTTGTTGATTGTGATTAGGTTATGTCTATTGAAGCTTAAATTTAGATGGCCCGCCAAGATCCCCAATCCACACGGACTTGCATGGATCACTTGATATATTCTACCGGACCAATTTAAGGGTCCATCTAGAATTGCATTTAATATATTAAGAATATAATATGCACATTATTTATGTAATGGGCTGCTCAATTATATTAATATATTAATGAAAGACACGTGGGCTTGTTTCTTTTAGTAAGAATGGGTCTGGTTACATGTGGGCTTTTTATTTAAAGTCCAGTGGATTAAATGAAATAAGAAAATAATATTAGGCCCAATTTTATACAAGTGGGGCGGCAAGGTTAATGTTTTAACCTAATATATTATTTTGTTTCATTTGTTTTAATTAAATAAGAATTAATTAATTTATTGATTAATTGTTTAATTAAAGAAACAAATCTTTCCTAAAAGTAAAAGACTTGTTTGATAAGGAAATAAATAAATTAATTTTATTTATTTAATCAAATAAGGAGTCTTTTTATTTAGTCAAAATAAAAGAATAAAAATTAATGAGTTGGATTAGGGTTTGAAGTCTATAAAGTTGAAAAGAATTAGGGTTGAATTTCGGTCACCCTATATAAGTGACATGATGAAATTCGGCCAACCCTAATCTAAAACTACATAGAATTCGGCAACCCTAAAGGAAAAAGAAGAAAATTCGGCCAACCTATATAAGTGTTCTTATAGGGTTCGGCCACCACATACATGTGTGCTTGAGATTTTATTTTTCTTCTTCTTCTTCATTCATAGAGAGTTTTTATTCTACTAAGACAAAAAGGAGTGTTAGATTATTCTTTGATAGTATACTATTGCTTAATCATCAATAAGCTTGTGTATACGATATCGATCTAGGTTCACGCGAGTTTCGATCATTAGATTGAGAACTCAAAAGTGACCGGAATAATCTTAGACATTCTTTTGATTGTTTTGTGACTAACAAAGAAAAGAAAAGTTTTGTTTTGTCCATTCACAGGTTTGCAATTCAAAGAAAAGGGAGACCACGCTCCTAGGTGATCCACGTTCGTGCTCGGATTGAAGGTCTTGCGGATTACCATCGACGTAAGTCAATCGGATCACGCGACAAAAGGTAATCTACTTTTTGTTAATGTATATGCATGTTTATTGATTAAAAGGGTTTAAGGTTCATAAAGGAAATTTTTTTAAAAGTCACTAAATCTGATTTTAGTATCGCTTCCGCTGCGTGTACTACTTTTGTTATTTTTCCCTACAATTGGTATCAGAGCCTAGGTTAAACCCTTTTAATTAATTAACGTATATATACGTGGATCTATTTCTTTTTATTGTGATTATGCATGTTTAGAAAGAGATGGCACTCTAGGTATTCGAATATATAATTACATGTGGATGTATGGATTTATATATGTTTATGTGGATTGTTATTTCTCGATTTTGGTCCTAGATTTTCAATGTAATTTTTGGTTATGGAATTGTAACAAGAAGGGTGGTCTATCATCGCCATAATTCCTTCTTGGTAGATTGCTAGGTTTTATTATTTTTTTTAGGTGCAGTATGTTTTTTATATACTGCTATTGTTTTTTATTTTTTATTATGTGCAGTTTTTGTATGTAAAAGGTACTGTAGTGATTAAAAAAAAAAAAAAAAATACTGCAGTATTTTATTTGTTTAAATACTGCCGTAATATATTTAGGTGTTGAAGATTTGAAGACACGAAGAAAACGAAGCAACCGGAACCGAGAACGAGCACCGTGCGCACCCTAGGAGTTGATTGGGCTGCGCATGGCAAGCCCATTACAAGGTGGGCTGCGCATGGCAGCCCCTTTGTGGGGTTGTGGGTTGTGCACGCCATGGGGTTTGGGCCGAAGGATGAGCGTATGGTTGATGGGCCACCTGAAGATCTTGTATTCCTGACAATTGTAATTTACTTGTTTTTCTAGGATGGGCCAAAATTGTTGCTATTTAATTTATGCTTAAATATTACAATATTTGTTATTGTATGATAACATGACATATAGAATAGGAGTGCCATGCATATATCTCTTTTGGTATGAACATGCATTGAATGATTTAGGTATCTAAATTGGCATCTAGATAACTCGGTAAATCATTCTATGGGATTTAATCACACGCCTTAAATAATTGAGTGGGAGAAGGTGTTTTTGTAACGCCTATGGCCTCCAAGGTTAGTTGAGCTTTATTATTTATTGGTAATCCCCCCAAGGGGCGTCCATGAATGGAATTTAGCAAACATACTTCCTTACAAGGATAGACTAGACAATGGACTCAAACGAGATCTACTCCCCAAGGAGGGATTTTCGTGAGAGAAAATTGAGGGTCGATATCTTGGTAACACACTCAATGTAATTTTATTGATATCCTCCCAAGAGTTCTTGTCAATAAAATTGCAAGGCTAAAATTGAAAACACTGGTTGTTATGTTAACAATTAGGTGGGACCTAGTCTAACTAGTAAATGGTGCGAACTCCCAAAGGAGGCGTAACATTTATGGGTGTTAGATCACCGTTGAATTTTATGATTGAGTTATTTATTTAATTCAAGATAAATATTTAAAAGTGCTTTATCATGATTATTTACTTATATATGTTTTGTTTTATTCAGAAATCATGACCCCATCACTTATGAACATCCTGAAAGATAACACTTTAACTGGAGATAATTATGTCACATGGAAAAGGAAAATTGGGTTGTTGCTGCAAAGTGAAAAACATAAGTTTGTTCTAACTACTCCTAAACCACCTGCTCCTAATAATGAATCTAGCATAATGTATAGAGATGAGTATGAGCAGTGGAAGACTTCAGATGATATGGCAAAATGTTACATTATGGCCATTATCTCCGACGTGTTGCAACAGCAGCATGAAGGAATGGAGTCCGCTGCTGATATAATGATGTCTCTAGAGGAGATGTTTGCTATGAAGTCTAGGACGACTAAGAGAGAGGCAGTGACTGCTTTTATGAATCTTAGGATGAAACCTGGACAGGCTGTGAAAGATCACATGATGAAAGTCATAGCACATCTCAACATTGCTGAATTGCATGGCGCTGAGATAGATGGTGAGACAAAGATTGATATGGTTGTCAATTCATTGTCAGATTCCTTTGATCAGTTCAAATTGGACTACACTTTGAACAAAAAGGAATACACCTTACAAGGCCTGATGCAAGATGTTCAAAGTGCTGAAAAGATCCTTGTGAAAGGCAAAGGTCAAGAGATTCATATGGTTGGTAAATTTGCTACTGTTAAGGCCCGTCAAAAGGTCAAGAAACAACAGAAGAAAAAGCAACTTGGGCCTATCAAGAAGGAGACCAAGAAAGTAACCAAGATCAAAGGGAAATGCTTCCTTTGTGGTGAAAAGGGACATTGGAAGAGAAATTGCCCAAAGTCCCAGAATAAGAAGGAAGAAGGTAATTTGAATTATCTTGAAACATGTTTTTTGGCTGATTCTACAGATTCTTGGATCATAGACTCAGGAGCCACTAATCATGTTTGTTATTCCTTGCAGGGGTTTCAAGAAAGGAGAAAGCTGAGTATGAATGAAATCAATTTGCGCTTGGGCAACGGAACGTTAGTGTCTGCAAGTGCAGTGGGAGATATTAGAGTTTATTTGGATTCTAGAAGGCATTTAGATTTAATAGACGTTTATTATGTACCTCAATTCAAGAGGAATTTAATTTCAGTTTCTTGTTTGAATAAATTTGGATATTCGGTTACTTTTAATAAAGTTTTTATTATTAGTAAGAATGACAAAATTATTTACAAAGGTACATTGGAAAACGGTCTATACTTTTTGCATAGAAATATTTCTCACTCGTTAGACACAGAAATAACGGAACCTAATCATAAAAGAGTAAAATTATCAACAGATGAAACCTACCTTTGGCATTTACGCTTAGGTCATATTAACCTTAATAGGATTAAAAGATTGGTATGTGACGGACCTTTGAGTGACTTAAAGGTTGATGATCTACCAACTTGTGAATCTTGTTTGGAAGGTAAAATGACCAAAAGGACGTTCTCTGCCAAAGGTGCAAGAGCCACTGAATGTTTAGGATTGATACACACTGATGTATGTGGACCTATGAGCATTCAAGCTAGAGGTGGATATGAGTACTTCATCACCTTCACGGATGATTACTCGAGATTTGGTTATGTGTATCTCATGTGACATAAGTCGGATGCTTTTGACATGTTCAAAGCATTCAAAGCTGAAGTGGAAAATCAGCTTGAGAAACACATAAAAATCTTGAGATCTGATCGTGGTGGAGAATATCTATCTGGTGAGTTTCAGCAATATCTTATTGATAATGGGATAGTTTCTCAGTTTTCTGCACCAGGTACACCTCAACATAATGGGGTAGCAGAAAGGAGAAATAGAACTCTTTTGGATATGGTTAGGTCTATGTTGAGTTATTAAACACTTCCTATTTCTTTTTGGGGATATGCTTTACAAACTGCTATATACATTCTAAACGATGTACCATCTAAGTCTATTCCTAAAACACCGCATGAGTTGTGGACTGGGCGCAAGCCTAGTTTACAACACTTAAGGATATTTGGTTGTCCTGCGCATGTGTTAAAAGGAAAGACAGAAAAGATGGAGTCCCGTTCGGAAACATGTATATTTGTAGGGTATCCAAAAGAAACTAAAGGATATTATTTCTATAGTCCTTCAGATCTTAAATTATTTGTTTCGACAAATGCTAAATTTCTGGAAAAGGACTATATGAATGATTTTGTGCCTAGAAGTAGAATTGTCCTGAATGAGATGTCAGGAGATACAATTCCACGAGAGGTTACACAACCTAACCCAATTGTAAGTTCCGATCCAACACAAGATCAACAACCTACCATTCCTCGTCGTAGTGGGAGGGTTAGAACACAACCCGAAAGATACATCGGTCTGGGAGAATCAGTGGAGAATCTCCCGGACGACGATGATCCCTATACGTACAAGGAAGCTATGGAGGATGTTGATAGTCGCCATTGGCAAAAGGCAATGCAATCCGAGATTGAATCTATGTTCGATAACAAAGTCTGGTCCCTTGTAGACTTGCCTAAAGGGATAAAACCCATTGGGTGCAAGTGGGTATACAAGAGGAAAAGAGGTATGGATGGAAAGGTGGAAACCTTTAAAGCTATATTGGTAGCTAAAGGGTATACACAGAAAGAAGGTATCGATTACGAGGAAACCTTCTCTCCTGTGGCCATGCTTAAATCCATTAGGATACTCTTATCCATTGCAGCATCTTTAGATCTAGAGATTTGGCAAATGGACGTCAAGACAGCTTTCCTTAATGGAAGTCTTGACGAAAGCATCTACATGATGCAACCAGAGGGATTCATTGAAAAGAGCCAAATGGAAAAGGTATGCAAGTTGCAGAAATCCATATATGGATTAAAGCAAGCATCCAGATCCTGGAACATAAGGTTCGATCAAGCTGTCAAAGGTTTTGGATTTATTAGAATCCTGACGAACCTTGTGTATACAAAAGGAATTAAGGGCGACAAGTTGGTTTTCCTGATTCTTTATGTTGATGATATACTACTCATTGGAAACGATGTAGGTGTATTGACATCAGTAAAAGAATGGTTAGCAAAACAATTTGATATGAAGGACTTAGGAGAAGCAAGTTTTATTCTAGGTATCCAAGTAATAAGGGATAGAAAGAATAGAACGATTGCATTATCCCAAGCTTCATACATAGACAAGATCTTGTCTAGGTTTTCCATGCAAGGATTCCAAGAAAGGTATGTTACCTTTCAGACATGGAATCAAGCTTTCTAAGGAACAAGTTCCTAAGAATGAGCATGAAGAGCAATTCATGAGTAGAGTTCCATATGCCTCGGCAGTTGGAAGTCTCATGTATGCAATGCTCTGTACTAGACCAGATATTTGTTTTGCTGTTGGCATAGTTAGCAGGTTTCAATCGAAACCTGGTCCTGATCACTGGACGGCAGTCAAGCATATTTTCAAGTATCTTAAGAGAACGAGGGATAATATGCTTGTATACTTTGGAGGGGATTTGGTTCCCGTTGGGTATACAGATTCTGATTTCCAATCAGATTCTGACTCCAGAAAATCCACATCAGGGGCTTGTGTTTACTATTGGAGGAGGAGCAGTTATATGGAGGAGTATCAAGCAATCTTGTATTGCTGATTCCACCATGGAAGCTGAGTATGTTGCTGCATGCGAAGCTGCCAAAGAGGCTGTTTGGCTCCGCCAATTCTTGATTGACTTAGAAGTGGTTCCTAGTGAGAATAAGCAGATCACTATCTACTGTGACAACAGTGGAGCAGTGGCTAATTCGAAAGAACCAAGAAGTCACAAGAGAGGTAAACACATTGAAAGAAAGTATCATCTTTTAAGGGAGATTGTTCAAAGAGGTGACGTGACGATTACCAAAATCGCGTCAGCAGAAAATCTAGCGGATCCCTTCACAAAGGCTCTACCTCAGAAGAGTTTCGATGGGCATCTAGAGAACATGGGCTTGAGAGATATGACACATTTGCTATAGCGCAAGTGGGAGATTGTTAGGATTATGCTCAATAGCAAGAGTGTAATGTTGTAATTAACAATCTTTTTCATATTAATAAAGTGATTTCTGGTTTAACAAATCGTATAGCATTTATAGTTTAATATTATAATTGTCAAAGTAAATAATCATAAGGTCTAAAGACTATGGGAAAAGAAGAATTGTTCGTACATCTGGATATGTATGTGGTAGACACAATTCTTTAGTTAGTCTTGAATAATGTTCACAACTTAAGTTAAAGGTTGGGCACCTTTATCTTGTTAAAGTTGTAGAATTCTTTTGCTAGCATTTGAGTGGGATCAAATGAGATATGATGAGTCTAAAATCATCGGAGTGTCTTCGAGCAAAAGGATCTAGTGCACTGGGTGCATTGAACTGGGTCACAATGAAAAGCTTTATCTAGAACCGTCAGTAGATAATAGTCTTTTCATTATCAGGACAATCGGAGAGTCTATCTTAATCCTGAGATAAATGATGGACTTATGGTTGCAAGTGATATCATTTGAGTTATCAATGAGTACGATTATATCGCATAGTCTATCCTCGATAGTTTGGTGATATTCATTTGTTAATCGATAGAGGACTTCATTTATAGATATGGACATCGTGGCTCCATTTAATTAAATGAGAGTATAATATCATCATATGGATGTTTTGAGGTAATTGGATATTAAATCTCAACGTTGAGTTTTCGATAGTGTCTATTGAAAACATGGCTTCTGGACAAGTCAAAATATCCAAGTTCAAAACGTGGTCATATGAGTAAATATGGTAACTTGGAGAGTTATAGACGGTCTATGAACTCTTGGCGATTACTGATATTAATCACGAGGATACACTATCTCCAATATGATTGTCTAGGGTATGAATGAGGAGCATCTTCCTTTTCTATCTTTATTTAAGAGTTCAGTTTTAGCTCTTTAGTGGAATGAGTTAAAATTAATGGATCGGACCTAAGTGAATCATTTGTTGATTGTGATTAGGTTATGTCTATTGAAGCTTAAATTTAGATGGCCCGCCAAGATCCCCAATCCACACGGACTTGCATGGATCACTTGATATATTCTACCGGACCAATTTAAGGGTCCATCTAGAATTGCATTTAATATATTAAGAATATAATATGCACATTATTATGTAATGGGCTGCTCAATTATATTAATATATTAATGAAAGACATGTGGGCTTGTTTCTTTTAGTAAGAATGGGTCTGGTTCACATGTGGGCTTTTTATTTAAAGTCCAATGGATTAAATGAAATAAGAAAATAATATTAGGCCCAATTTTATACAAGTGGGGCGGCAAGGTTAATGTTTAACCTAATATATTATTTTGTTTCATTTGTTTTAATTAAATAAGAATTAATTAATTTATTGATTAATTGTTTAATTAAAGAAACAAATCTTTCCTAAAAGTAAAAGACTTGTTTGATAAGGAAATAAATAAATTAATTTTATTTATTAATCAAATAAGGAGTCTTTTTATTTAGTCAAAATAAAAGAATAAAAATTAATGAGTTGGATTAGGGTTTGAAGTCTATAAAGTTGAAAAGAATTAGGGTTGAATTTCGGTCACCCTATATAAGTGACATGATGAAATTCGGCCAACCCTAATCTAAAACTACATAGAATTCGGCAACCCTAAAGGAAAAAGAAGAAAAATTCGGCCAACCTATATAAGTGTTCTTATAGGGTTCGGCCACCACATACATGTGTGCTTGAGATTTTATTTTTCTTCTTCTTCTTCATTCATAGAGAGTTTTATTCTACTAAGACAAAAAGGAGTGTTAGATTATTCTTTGATAGTATACTATTGCTTAATCATCAATAAGCTTGTGTATACGATATCGATCTAGGTTCACGCGAGTTTCGATCATTAGATTGAGAACTCAAAAGTGACCGGAATAATTTGACATTCTTTTGATTGTTTTGTGACTAACAAAGAAAAGAAAGTTTGTGTTTGTCCATTCACAGGTTTGCAATTCAAAGAAAAGGGAGACCACGCTCCTAGGTGATCCACGTTCGTGCTCGGATTGAAGGTCTTGCGGATTACCATCGACGTAAGTCAATCGGATCACGCGACAAAAGGTAATCTACTTTTGTTAATGTATATGCATGTTTATTGATTAAAAGGGTTTAAGGTTCATAAAGGAAATTTTTTAAAAGTCACTAAATCTGATTTTAGTATCGCTTCCGCTGCGTGTACTTTTGTTATTTTTCCCTACACTACCATCTATTTCTCGCAAGAAGGAGTGGATTCCACTATTCTGTACAAACCTTCCCAGCCACAAGTCAAACCGCGATCCCAACATACGGAGCATATTGATCCAACTCCGACCTCACCCATGGTATATCAAAGACCACGATCTAACCTGAAGGAGTCGATAAGACACTCAGGATTAAGATCACCCACATATAGCCATTGTAAGGATTCCCGTTGTTTTTATTGGCTTATTTCGTGATCAAATCATAAATGGGGATACTTTGTAAGGGTAGTTTAAATGTTGTTGTTAGTGCATTAGGCCCTTTGAAGACCTCATTATTGACAAGCACCAAGGTAATATTCTAAGTGCTTTCTTGTCTTGAAGAGATAGTTGCACACACTCACAACTCATGCATATGTTTAATCTTTGTATGTTGTTTTCTTTTTGTTGGCATAAATGATTATTTACATCTCTTCTTGCTTGATTTTATGATTGCATCTTGTGTTGAAAACATCATAGCATTTAGGCTTTTAGGATGCATCTTGTTTGACTTTGCACCCCTTGCATCATTGCATGTGGGATGCAAATTTTGGGGCTGTGCGCTGGTCCACCAGCGCCGGTCGACCAGCGCCGCTCACGGCGCAAATCGCCCAGTGGCGCGCCGCTGGTCGTGCGCTGGTGTGGACCAGCGCCGGCCAGCGCCGATCGCCCAGTATGGCGCCGCTGGACTGGCGCTGGTGGCAGCGCCTGACGTCCAGCGCTAAAGCCAAAATTGGCTTGTGCGCTGGTCCTGCGCTGGTCCACCAGCGCAGGTCCACCAGCGCACAGAGTGATTTTCTGGCGAGTTTTCAAAACGACCTCACTTCACTTATGGCCTCTATATATGCTAACTTGATTTTAGGTCATTACAAGAGTTCTTATTCATGCTTCATACTTAGGATATTTTTCAAGAGAAGAAAAATACACAAAGAACTCATTTTTATTTACTCAAACACAATTTCATGATCATCAATCATCATCTAGCATCATCTTAGATCTAGATGTCATCTAGCATGGAATCTTCATCATACTTTGCTTGGTAAGCTTTTCACTAATATCTTACATATTTTGTGTTTAATTTATCTAGCAAATCTCAATTAATTACTTGATTGTTATTTTGTATGCTCTAGATACAAATTGATTAGTATGATGTATGTTTGAGAAGTATTGTGCTAGCATATTAGGTTTTATACTTGATATTGATTAGCTTAACTTTGACATGTCATTTAGTTTGATATCTAGGATTGTTCTTAATTGCATATTAATCATCTTAGATAAGCATATAGGGTTTCCCTTGCTCTATGTTGCATTTTGGATATTTTTATATTTCACTTAGGGTTGTATTCTCTTCAAGAGAAGCTAAGTCTTGTGTGTAGCAATCGGGATTAGGTTGCTTAGATCGCAAGCAAATTGGACTAGGTTCACTCATACCGGATTAGGTAGGTGTGTGATTACTTCCGGATTAGGTTGTAATCGTTTGCACATTTAGTGGATTCGAGGTTCGAGTGTGGCTTACTTACATAGCCCGTGGTTTTTCCCGTGAGGGTTTCCACGTAAAAATTCAAGTGTTTATTTAATTTCCGCACCATATTACACTTGCTTGTTTATCTTATCTTGAGGGTAATTTCGTAATTTTGACTAACACGAAAAATTGGGTAAAAAGCGTAAAATCTATTCACCCCCCCTCTAATAGCTTTATACACACCGTGGTATATTTAGTTTCAATTGGTATCAGAGCGGGTTCCTAGACATACATAGGTGATCCTTGCTTTATTTTGGGTGTTTTGCATTTTGTGTGATTTTGATTATTCATACATTTGCATTCATTTCATTCATTCATAAACACTATGAGTGGAAACGGTGGAAATGGTGGTGGCCACGAAGGAGCTTCTAGCACAAGGCCTCCACTTCTTACCGGTTTGAACTATTCCCAATGGAAAGGGAAGATGGAATCCTACATATGCCAAATTCATGACCGTGCATGGATGGCGGTGGAAGACGGATATGATCTCCCTATGATGACTCCCGCGGGTGGAGGACAAGATGTTTTGAAGCCTAAGGCGCAATGGAACGCGCAAGAGTTTGAGGCTTCTAAGTGGAATAGGAAGGCGATGCATGCCATTATGTGTGCCATGGATGAGAATCAGTACAAGCTTATTCAGAATACTCAAATTGCCAAAGTGGCATGGGACATCCTTCAAGTTGCACATGAGGGAACCGAGGTGGTGAAGGAGTCCAAGCTTCAAGTCCTCCAAACTCAATTTGAGTTACTTAGGATGGGAGAGGATGAATGCTTCAACGACTTCGAAATCAAATTGATGGACATAGTAAATCAAAGCCATCAACTCGGAGACCCGTATTCGGATAGGAGAGTCAAGCAAAAAATTATGAGATCTCTCCCCGATAGGTTTGAATCAAAGGTGACGGCCATAGAAGAAAATAGTGGCTACATGGATATGAAGCCAAGTGAGGTAATTGGGCGTCTCCTTGCATATGAGTCTAGGAAGGCTCCTAGCAACACTACTCCTCCTAAGAAGTCTAAAGGAATAGCTTTGAAAGCATCTAAGGATGAAAAGGAGGCAAAGCATGAATCGGATGAAGACCTTGCCTTATTTGTGAAACGGTTCAACAAGGTTATGGGGTTCAAGAAGAAGAAGGGATTTGGGTCAAGAGGACAAGATTTGAAGAAAAAGAGTTCCTTCAAGAAGTTTGAGCCTAGACAAGAGAGGACCGAAAGGAAAGGGGTCCGATGCTTTGAGTGTGGTGGGATTGGTCACTTTGCCCCCGAATGTGCGAATCACAATGAGAGGAAGAAGGGTAAAGTGATGGCCGCCACATGGAGTGGGAGTAGTGATGTTCCAATGAGGAAGATGAGTCTTCAAGTGAGGAAGAGCTCATGGCTAACTTCCTAGCTTTTGCATCTTCTCACAAGAGCAAAAGTGCTAGTGAAAAGGAAGATTTGAGTCAAGAGGAAATTGACTCTAGTGAAGAAGAAAGTGACTCCTCTTCTAGTTCCAAGAAGAAGTTTGTGGAGCAAAAGGTGCTTGCTAAATACCATGCCGAGTTCAATGATTTAGCACTTAAAAGCACAAGAAAGATTGAGAGGTTGAGAGAAGAAAACCTTGAACTTTCGGCTCACAATGACCACTTAAGTGAACAAGTGGAAAGATTGAAGAGGAGAGAGGATAAGCTAATTGAGGAGTTAGACTTGTCCAAGAGAAGTGAAGAAGGCTTGAAGAGGGAACTTGTAGAAGCTAAAGGGTCCTTGGCTAGGATAGATTCTAGCACCAAGAAGCTTGATCATTTACTTGGTGTTGGAAAGAGTCCAAGTGACAAGAGAGGTCTTGGGTATGAAGATGGCAAGAAAATCTCAACCTCTAACAAGACCATATTTGTCAAGAGCTTGAAGAATGAAGAAACTTCATTTGTGCAACCTCCTAAGAAAAGTTAGAAATAGGACAAAGTTCTAATGCACAAGTGAAAATGGGGCCAAGAAGGAAAACTCAAGCTCAACCTCCTAAGGTTCCTCAAGCCAACACTCCTCCCAAATTGGCTCACAAAGGAAAGAGACCAATCATGCAACCTCAAGCTTGGAAGCAACCAAGACCGGTTCAACAACGAAGATGGATTGAACCCACATATCCACAAAGACATGGACGTACTCAAAGGCGAGGTATGATTCCTTTTTCATTCCTATTTGTCACTTTTGTGGTTGTGATGGTCATATTAGACCAAATTGCTTTCAATATATTAAAATGTGTAGAAAACAAAGCATGATTGAAAAGAGAAAGAATAGAGCCAAGATGCATGTTTCTAGGAATGAAAATGTTGATTTGCATGATCCTAGAAATAGTAGAGCACATGTACCAAAGGCCACTAAGAAAGCTAAAATTGTTGCTAAGTGGATTAGAAAGAATGAAAATGTTTGCCATGTTGCACAAATAGCCTTGAAGGCAAATTCTTCTAATTTTTGGTACTTGGATAGTGGGTGCTCTAGGCACATGACGGGAAACAAGAGTTTCTTCGAGACTCTTGTTATGGAGGAAGGTGGAAATGTCACTTTTGGTGATGGATCCAAAAGAAATGTTGTAGGGAAAGGAACCATTTCCGTTCCCGGATTACCCTCCTTATCCAATGCTTTATTTGTTGATGGCTTGAAAGCCAATTTAATTAGCATTTCACATCTTAGTGATGAAGGATATTCCGTCTTGTTCTCTAAAGATTATTGCTCTATCCTTAAACCCGATGGACAAACCTTGTTGAAGGGCATGAGATCTAGCGACAATTGTTATTGTCTTGAAGCTAGAATTGTATCTAATCATGTGTCCATGGATGAGCAAATTGAGTTGTGGCATGAAAGACTTGGCCACATGAACTTTAGGGATCTACGGACCCTTGGAAAGTTCAATTGTGTGCGTGGCCTCCCTAAGCTTGGGAAGAAAGCCAATGGTATTTGTGGACCTTGCCAACAAGGAAAGCAAACCAAAAGCATGCACAAAAAGGGTAAGTATCTCACCACCAAGGAGCCACTTGAGCTTCTCCACATGGACCTCATGGGTCCCATGCAAACCGAAAGTTTGGGTGGAAAGAGATACATTTTTGTTTGTGTTGATGATTTCTCTAGATTTACATGGACATATTTTCTTAGAGAAAAATCCGAAACTTTTGATAAGTTTAAAATGCTTTGTACTAAATTGCAAAATGAAATGAATTCTAACATTAGAAGCATTAAACGGATTAGAAGTGACCATGGGAGAGAATTTGAGAATGCCACCTTTGAAACCTTTTGTAATGGTTTAGGCATCTCCCATGAATTTTCTGCTCCTAGGACACCTCAACAAAATGGAGTTGTTGAGAGGAAGAATAGGGTCCTCCAAGAGATGGCCCGTGTGATGTTGCTTAGCAACAATGTCCCTAGGAACCTATGGGCCGAAGCCATTAACACGGCTTGCTATATAGGAAATAGAGTGTTCCTAAGGCCCGGTACTAGAAACACCTCCTATGAGTTATGGAAAGGCAAGAGGCCAAATGTTAGCTACTTCCACACTTTTGGAAGCAAATGCTACATTTTGAATGACCGTGATCAACTTGGCAAGTTTGATGCTAAGAGTGATGAGGGTATTTTTATTGGCTATGCCTTAAATAGTAGAGCCTATAGAGTTTTCAATTTAAAGACTCTAAGTGTTATGGAATCATCCAATGTCGTATTTGATGATACTAGGCTCAAGTCTAATGATCATGAGGAGGAGGTTATTTTTAGTGATGATTCTCCTTTGGAGAAGGTTGTGGTGTCGCCTAATGTTGGGACATCTAATGTCAACAATGATGGCACACAACCTATTGATAGAGTTCCTCTCTTGGACTCTAAAGAACCCGCTCCATGGGTTAGGAAACTCCATGATAAAGAAGATATCATTGGAGAGGTAAATGAGGGTGTTAGGACTAGACGCCAACTTGCTAATCTTATTAGCTATACATGTTACACCTCTCAAATTGAACCCAAAAAGGTTGAAGAAGCCTTAAATGATGAATTTTGGGTTCTTGCCATGCAAGAAGAGCTAAGCCAATTCGAAAGGAATGAGGTTTGGACTCTAGTTCCTAGGCCTAAGACCACTAATGTCATAGGCACCAAATGGATATTTAGGAACAAATCCGATGAGGATGGCAACATAGTGCGGAACAAGGCTAGACTTGTAGCACAAGGGTACTCTCAAATTGAGGGTATCGACTTTGAGGAGACTTTTGCTCCCGTTGCCCGCTTAGAGTCCATTAGGCTTCTCTTGTCCATCTCTTGTGTGCACAAGTTCAAATTGCACCAAATGGACGTCAAGAGTGCCTTCCTCAATGGCTTCTTGCAAGAGGAAGTGTTTGTTGAACAACCTAAGGGGTTTGTGGATGCACACCACCCCAATCATGTCTATCGCCTCAAGAAGGCACTTTATGGGTTGAAACAAGCACCGAGGGCTTGGTATGAGCGCCTCACTCAATTTCTTGTTGACAACAACTACACAAGAGGTAGTGTTGACAAGACACTATTCATCAAGAGAGACAATGATGAGCTTTTCATAGCTCAAATATATGTTGATGATATAGTTTTTGGCTCCACCAACAACACCAAAGTCCAACAATTTGTTGATGTCATGTCTCTTGAATTTGAGATGAGTCTTGTTGGTGAGCTTAGTTACTTCCTAGGTTTGCAAATTAGGCAAATGCATGATGGGATTTTCATAACCCAAGCCAAATATGCTAAGAACCTAGTGAAGAAGTTTGGTTTAGAGAAAGCCAAACATTGTGATACACCCATGAGTACCACTTTGAAGCTAAGCAAGGATGCTAGTGGTAAAAGTGTGGAACAAACTCTATATCGTGGCATGATAGGTAGCTTGCTTTATTTGACCGCAAGTAGGCCCGATATATCTTTTAGTGTGGGTGTGTGTGCTAGGTACCAAGCGGATCCTAAGGAGTCCCACCTCTCTTCCGTGAAGAGGATCATTCGCTATGTGAATGGGACATCCAACTATGGGATTTGGTACTCTTTTGACACTAATGCTAGTCTAGTTGGCTTTAGTGATGCGGATTGGGCAGGAAATTGTGATGATAGGAAGAGCACATCGGGCGGTTGCTTCTTTCTAGGCAACAACTTGGTGTCTTGGTTTTGCAAGAAGCAAAACTCGATTTCCTTGTCCACGGCCGAGGCCGAGTACATAGCCGCGGGGAGTGGATGCACACAACTCCTATGGATGAAACAAATGCTTGTAGACTACGGATTCAACCAAGGTACTCTCACTCTCTTTTGTGATAACATGAGTGCTATTAATATTTCCAAGAATCCGGTTCAACATTCTAGAACTAAGCATATTGACATCCGCCATCACTTCATTAGAGAGCTTGTTGAAAATAAATGCATAGTACTTGAACATGTAGGTACTAATGATCAACTTGCGGACTTATTTACTAAACCCTTAGATGCTACTCGATTTAAAACTCTTAGTAGATCTATTGGGATATGTCTTGTGGAGTGATGTTCTATGATTGACCCCATATGGGGAACTCAAGCAAAGAGAGCTATTTTGCATTCATGTAACTTGCAAAAAATTTGAAATAACTTATGCCTCTTCTTTTGATTGCTTGAGTAAGCTTGGTTGTACATATGTATATATGCTTTCAAATTCTATAAGTGTGAACCTTGCTTGTCTACAATCCATGTCATATTTATGTTCAAACATGCATTTTTGGACTAGGAGATTTACATAGGAAGTATGATGTGAATGACCTATAGTTATCTCCATGACATGATGTTTCTTAAATAACATGCTTATGCTAAATGAAAAAGCATGAAATTCATACAACATGCTCACATGAAAAGCATGAATTGATGATTGCATATTCTTAAAAATGCAAAACTTGTGTGAAAGCTAATGAGACTCAAAATGAATAAAGGATCTTGTATCCGTTCAAAGGAATTACATTCCAAATGTCTCTCTTTCTTTATTAGTTGAACATGGTTACTATCATACGGATCTTATCCGGAAAAATCTAATAGGGTGCAAAGTCGCTCATGCCATGTTTCGCTTATAAAGTTGGATATAGTTACTCTTAAATTAAAATCAATAATCTCTATATCCTTGCTTTTCCATGACATTGGTGAAATTGGTTTGAATTCGAATTAGAAACCTTTGTCATTTGCTTTGCCAAATACCATTGTATTTTGGACTTGAATGCTATATGTCTTGTATGCAAAGCATGTTGGATTCACACATTTTCTCAAATAAATCTCCTTGTTTCTCTCAAATTAATTGAAGTGCATAACGTGACTTATATGTATATGCATATCTTGCATGCTTCTATCTCTCGTTGCTATGAGTGACCCGGTTGGGGACTACTCCTTTGCCTATATCATGACAAAAAGGGGGAGTAGGATATTGTAAGGGGAGTTGCAAAATAGAGAAGCTATTGTGCACTTTGGGGAGATAAAACATTGAGGGGGAGTAACCCTTTGAGGGGGAGCATTGCATTTATCATACATTGCATACATTTGCTAATGTTGTGCCTAAATTCTAAAAATGCAAATGCTTGGTATTATTCTCACATGATTAATCTCACACTTTACTTGAATTGGAATGTTAGAAACTCTTTTCAGGGATTGATTATTCTACAAGAGGATTGAAGACTTCAAGTTGCATTCTCTTATCTCTTTGTAATGTAGAATATCATTGTAATCCCGTAGTTTCTATTTTGTTGTGAGGATTTAATGTGAGTGATGGTTTTGTCACGAAATAGCCAAAGGGGGAGATTGTAAGGATTCCCGTTGTTTTTAATTGGCTTATTTCGTGATCAAACCATAAATGGGGATACTTTGTAAGGGTAGTTTAAATGTTGTTGTTAGTGCATTAGGCCCTTTGAAGACCTCATTATTGACAAGCACCAAAGGTAATTCTAAGTGCTTTCTTGTCTTGAAGAGATAGTTGCACACACTCACAACTCATGCATATGTTTAATCTTTGTAGTTGTGTTTCTTTTTGTTGTGCATAAATGATTATTTACATCTCTTCTTGCTTGATTTTATGATTGCATCTTGTGTTGAAAACATCATAGCATTTAGGCTTTTAGGATGCATCTTGTTTGACTTTGTACCCCTTGCAATTGATTGGGATGCAATTTTGGGGCTGTGCGCTGGTCCACCAGCGCCGGTCGACCAGCGCCGCTCACCGGCGCAAATCGCCCAGTGGCGCGCCGCTGGTCGTGCGCTGGTGTGGACCAGCGCCGGCCACCAGCGCCGATCGCCCAGTATGGCGCCGCTGGACTGGCGCTGGTGGCAGCGCCTGACGTCCAGCGCTCAAGCCAAAATTGGCTTGTGCGCTGGTCCTGCGCTGGTCCACCAGCGCAGGTCCACCAGCGCACAGAGTATTTTTCTGGCGAGTTTTCAAAACGACCTCACTTCACTTATGGCCTCTATATATGCTAACTTGATTTTAGGTCATTACAAGAGTTCTTATTCATGCTTCATACTTAGGATTTTTCAAGAGAAGAAAAATACACAAAGAACTCATTTTTAATTACTCAAACACAATTTCATGATCATCAATCATCATCTAGCATCATCTTAGATCATCTAGATGTCATCTAGCATGGAATCTTCATCATACTTTGCTTGGTAAGCTTTTCACTAATATCTTACATATTTTGTGTTTAATTTATCTAGCAAATCTCAATTAATTACTTGATTGTTATTTTGTATGCTCTAGATACAAAATTGAGATTAGTATGATGTATGTTTGAGAAGTTGTATTGTGCTAGCATATTAGGTTTTATACTTGATATTGATTAGCTTAACTATTTGACATGTCATTTAGTTTTGATATCTAGGATTGTTCTTAATTGCATATTAATCATCTTAGATAAGCATATAGGGTTTCCCTTGCTCTATGTTGCATTTTGGATATTTTCATATATTCACTTAGGGTTGTATTCTCTTCAAGAGAAGCTAAGTCTTGTGTGTAGCAATCGGGATTAGGTTGCTTAGATCGCAAGCAAATTGGACTAGGTTCACTCATACCGGGATTAGGTAGGTGTGTGATTACTTCCGGGATTAGGTTGTAATCGTTTGCACATTTAGTGGATTCGAGGTTCGAGTGTGGCTTACTTACATAGCCCGTGGTTTTTCCCGTGAGGGTTTCCACGTAAAAATTCAAGTGTTAATTTAATTTCCGCACCATATTACACTTGCTTGTTTATATTATCTTGAGGGTAATTTCGTAATTTTGACTAACACGAAAAATTGGGTAAAAAGCGTAAAATCTATTCACCCCCCCTCTAGATAGCTTTATACACACGTGGTATATTAGTTTCACTAATATAATGTTGTTGTAAGGATGATACTTTACATCTTGAATCTTTGACATAGTTCATCTGGATATTTGAACATGCAATGGTCCATGATACACGTTGAAAAGTAATCATGTTTACACACTAATATTAAAGTATCGTGTAAGGATGATTACTTTATATTGTAATCTGACATAGTTTCATCTGGTATTTGAACATTCAACTGGTCCATGATTACACGCTGAAAAGTAATCTGTTACACGCTAATATTAATGTATCGTGTAAGGATGATTACTTTACATCGTGGCAATCTTGACATAATTTTATCTGGATATGGTTTAACATGCAATTGGTCAAGGATTACACGCTGAAAAGATATAGTATTACAGATGACCCATTGAAATAATCGAAGGACACTTAAAAATAAACAAAGGACTTTTAACTTCTAGGTACATTGACACAGGACTTTAATCTCCCAAGATCATAATATAAGTTCAACTTTCCATGGTTCATGATCTTGGAATGTGCAAGTTGATTATCTTTCCAACAAAGTGAAATATATTGTTTTTAAGTGACAGTGGGGACCGTCCAAGAGATTCTTATATACACTGGGCTGTGTGGTGGTGTAAGCAAAATGGTTGTTTCAGAAATGAAAAAGTTCATGATCTGAATTGTTCCTTTTTTTTTTTTTTTTTCTTTTAATAGATCTATTTTCGTGTACTTGGTAGGTCTCTTTGATAGTTTCAAAATTTCCAGACTTTCAAATTCTACTACTAAGCATTCTCATTCTTCCGTTGTCAACAGACAAGGCGGAAATTCTAAGGAAATAATGATAGATTGGCAATACAAAATCTGGTGTTTTGGAGAGTGAATTTGTGCTTATTAACACAAATTCCAACAAGTCTTGTTGCACACGATCTAAGAAGAAAAAAATATCCACTTCCTTCGTCATGGTATCAGGGTTAGATGGATCGATTCTATTCGAATTGTCACAAACTCATTCTGAAAAGCATCATCTGAGTTCATTCATCGGCAAACATCAATCACTGTCCAAGCTATGTTCTCCCGAGTTTACATCTTCGTGTTAACTCGTCGGTTAGTGTTGGAATGTGTGATGTTTTGTGTATTTATGTGTAAGAGGATTATGTCTGTGTATGAAAGCTGAGCAGTTTAGTGCTTCTCCGCTCCTCTACTCTTTTCCATAGCTTCCAGACGAGACAAACCTTGTCAATCTCTAATAATATCTCTACCATTTTTGCTTTTCCTTCAGTTCACTCATGTTATCAGTTTGTGAATATCAAACAGATAGAAACCAAAACACAAAGACATAAAACATAGCTTCATGCTTTGATATCTGCCTCATCACCTGAAAATTTTCTCTTCATGAGCAATGAAAGATTTCTGTCAATTGGACACCAACATCAATACAATTGATCATGGATGAGGTATGTTTCAACATTATATGAAAATTTCTGCCTTGTCTATGATGATTTTAAAAGGATAAAATATATTGTTGAAATGGAACTTGCAATCTTGTAAATGTGAGATTGGTTGCAGGAGAGAAATCTCTGGCCAATAATGTTTGACGGTGTTAATAATTTCCTTTTTATATGTGGGAACAAGAGAGAAATCTCTGGCCAAAACGAAGAATCATCGGCAGTAGTCGACTTGACCCTGATGTTCTTTGTCCAATTAAACGGAGTTCTTGATAATCTTCGGGGGAGAGGTTTAAGCGCCGAGGTGATGCTTTTAAGTTGGCATTAGTGTTGTTTGCGACTAGTATTACTAAATTTGTACAATTTTTAAAGGTTACTGGATTAGAAGAGCTGCACTCCACGAGACATGAGGCGGAACAAGATTATTGGGCGGACATTGACGTTGATCTACCCAAAGGTCCCCAGTTTGTCCCAGTCCGCACGGTGTGCTCGACTACCATATCCACCTACCGAAAACAGATACACATGCGAAGTCACACCCACTGGATTTCAAGAGCAATTCCCATTTGATGTTGCTGCCGTGATGGAAGTTCCTTCCATGTTAGAAATATGATTTTATTTGTTAAAAAAAAAATAATGTTAAAAAAAATATATTAAAAAAAATCAACACTGCGAATGAAATGTAAATATACATCAAATATATTAACTAACTTTAATATAAATAATGAAATGTGAATCGCTGTATCAGTCACACAACAATTTCAAAGACTACATTTAATGTAGCGTAATAAGCATAGTTACTTTCATGTGTAATTTAATATTAATGATTCAACATGCAATTGGTCAATGGTACACGATTTAAAGTAAACCAATGTTACACGATACATTTAATATATCGTGTACTCATGGTACAAATGGGCGTGTATGCATTCAGACTGTGACCATGTTACGTATAATAAGAGGTTCCCAGTTATCATGTAAATATATAACTGTTAATAGCTATGCCTGATAAACGACACATCATATACCAAATTACGTCAAAAAACTAAGCGTTATTACACGCTACATATGAAGAATAGGTAAGGATGATATGTTGGCAATGTGTAAACCATTCACACCGTTGCTTGTTGAGGACTAAACATGCAACAGAGTCAAAGATTATACAAGGCTCGTTCTAATGTTGGCAGGTATTGCCAGTCTGGATGGTAGACTGTGCAGAGATTCGCATGGGAAACTTTTCTTGGATAAGTTTCACTGTTTGATTGAGGGACAAGAGGGAGCAAGTCTGGATATGATGTAGATTCTACGGATTCGCAAGGATACATACTTTTATTTGGATAAGTGAAAGGTTGTTTGACTTGTTCATGATGGGACATCATTACAAGTGATATATTTAAATTATTTTTTAAAAGTGAGAGGGTCGGACCGTCTGAGTCTCTTTATGATTGTTGCAGGAATTCGGTGGCCATCTACAGCCAACTCAATAGTTTTATTTTTTTCTGTGTTGTTTTCACTAGAGGTAATCAACTTTGCATATTCCAAGATTCATGAACCTTGGAAATTGAACGTATTTATGAATCTTGGGAGATTAAAGTACTGTATCAATGTACCTAGAAAGTTTAAAAGTCCTTATTTAATTCTAACTGCCTTTGATTATTTCAATGTGTCATCTGTAAGCATATATAGCAAACAACAAATTGTGTAATTTTCAAGGCATGAAGTGAATGATTAAAAAAGAATAAGCCTTTAAAATATTTTCTTCTCCGTTTTGTTCATTTGTTCTGTAACAAAATATCATATCAATCCAATTCTTAACAGTTTCTGATTATTGTAACAATTTTCATTGTTTCGGGGGTTACCAAGAGAGAAATCTGTAGCTGATAATGAAGAACTCATCCACACTAGTCCACTTGACCTGATGTTCTGCCCAATATACTGAGAGGTGTAGAGGGCGTCCTGTGAGAATGAGGGGACTGATGAGCCACGATCGGACTCCATACACTTATGATCATTGTTAGAGTGAGACTCGAGAGCACAAACAGCCTTCAAACAGCTAGTTCATCTTGCACAAACTTACCTTCAAACAGCCAGTTCATGCATCTGCACAAACTTGCCATCATCATAATTGCATTTTGTGTAAGTTTAATAGGTTTATATACGGAGATGTATAGTTGTTTTGACTGACTTTTAGTCAGGAAGCACTGAGAAGATGATTTTATATCATGTGATATGTATAGTCTATGTTATATGGATTTAAATATTTAAACATTCCACCAACCACCATTGATGTTGCTTGCTGTGCTGGAAGTTCCCTCCATATTAGAAATATGATTTTTCTTTGTTAAAAAATAAATAAATAACATAACAAAAAGAATGAAATGTAAAATTACATAATTAAACCTACTTTCATATAAAGAGTCAATCACTGTATCAACCATGCACACTGTCAAAAATTACACTATCAAAACAATAAAGAAATATTATTTTCATAAAGAAAATAAATATAAAGAATCAAATGAATCGTGATCAGCCATGCAACACTCTCAAAGAAATGTGTTTGGTATTGTGCGTTTGAATGAAAGATCATTACACACTTATGGTCGATGATTACACGTGAAAAGTAACCATGGTTACACGATATATTACTTTTCATCGTGTAAGGATGCTTGCTTTAAATCGTGTATATTTGATACTGTTGTTTTGGATCAACAGTGTCAAAGATAACATGATGCAAAGTAAGCATTATTACACGAGTATTATTATATCGTTTAAGGTTATACTTTCATCGTGTAATCGTTGACACTGTGATCCAAAATCAACATTGTGAAATATTACACGATTAAAAGTAAGCATCCTTACACGATGAAAAGTAATCATGGTAATTTCATCGTGTAACCTTTGACACTGTTGATTTTGGATCAACGAACATGCAACACGATATGATACACGGGGGTCGTGCCATATTACAGATATGCCATGTCTGGATATGATTGTACAGAGTAGCATGTGAAACTTTTCATTTTCGATAGGGTTTCCTGTTTGATTGAGGGACAACGGGAGCAAGTTGGATCAAGTGAAAAATATATTGTTTGTGACTTGTGGTGCTTGTTGTAGGCAAAGGTTGTTCTCTTAGAAAATCTGTTTTAGTTATTTATTATAAATATTTTCTTGTACTTGTAGTTCTGTGAAAATCAAATCTCCGACTTCAAATTCGACTAAGCATTCTCATGCCCATCCGACGGCGTCTTGTAATGAATTTTGTTTTTGCTTGGAATAAATGTCTTATTTTGTTCTGTGTTGTTTTCTTACAGTGTTAACAATTTTTTTTTTTTTTTTTGGAGGAACAGGAGACAAATCTCTGACCAACTAATGAAGAACTCATGGCCACTAATCGACTTGACCCTAATTGTTCTGTCCAATTAAACGGAAATGTGTAAAGGAGGTGGTGGCGGTGTCTTCGGGTCTTGATAATCAAAGAGATGAGCCTTTTCCATGAAAGCACTGGAAGATGATATATGCAGGAATATAATATGTACTAGGTTAGCTGGCTGAGTTCCAACAGGTCACTACTGCTAAATCAAAATGAGACAGACCGAGACTCCATACTAATGAATCACTGTCAGAGTGAGACTCGAGAGCACAAACGCCTTTAAACAGGCAGAGCTTCATCATTTCCCAAATTGCCATTATCTTATGGCATTTTGTGTAGTTAATAGGTGGATATAAGGAAATGATAGATTTTGACGGTGACTTTTGTCATGGAAGCACTGGTTGATATGTATATTATAAGTTTTTGGATTTAAAGATTTAATCATTCCACCAACCACCATTGATGTTGCTTGCTGTGCTGGAAGTTCCTTCAGTTAGAAATAAGATTTTGTTTGTTAAAAAAAAAAAAAAAAAAAAAAAAACATAAACATTAATACTGCGAATGAAATGTAATATACACAAAATATTATTAATCCTACTGTAATATAAAGAATGAAAGGTGAATAACTGTATCACCTCGCAACAATTTAATAAGACATTTAATGTTGGTGTAAGCATGGCGCTTTTTATCGAGTAATGCATTATTAATGATTCAACATCAACTGATCTATGATTACAAGCTTGAAAAGTAAGCATGTTACACGCTAACAATTAATGTCGTGTAAGGATGATAACTTACATCGTGTATTCTTTGTCAGTGTATCACTGAATCCAAATTTTCAGCGTGTAATTATTGACATTGTTACATGTGAATCAAGTTTTCATCGCGAATAATTGAAAATGCAACAGATGAATGATTACACGATGAGAGCAACCAGCTTACACGAATTTTATGTAAGCATGGTTACTTTTCATCGTGTTATCATTCACACTGTTGATCAAAAATCAACAGTGTCAAAGATTTCACGATGCAAACAAAGCATACTTACAAGATATATTTAATATATCTTGTAAGCTTTATTAGTTTCATCGTGTAATCTTTAGATTGTTGAATTTTGATCAACAGGTGAATGATAACACGATGAAAAGTAATCAATATTACACGCTAATATATGTATTGTAAGAATGCTATTGCATCAGTAATCTGTTTTCAAGTGACATGAAATCATTCATGATGTTACCTTTACTTGTAATCATGGTTACTTTTCACGTGTAGTTGCTATAAGGTTTCAAGTGTACCTCTCATTGTGTGAATTGTGTTATTCACAAACCATTCTGGGTAATACAAAGTTCAATAAATCAAATCCAGAACCTTACACGCTGTATAACAAATATTCTTTACACGACGTTTGTACAAGGGTTTACACACTCAAATGTAAAAGTAGCGTGTAACCATTCTGGGTAATTACAAGTTCCGCAACGAACCCAGAATCCTTACCGCTGAATAACAATCTTCTTTACATGAATCTTGTACTAGGTTTTACACGCTCAATCTTAACTCATTTAGCATGTAAACATTCTTGGGGTAATTTGAAGTCAAAATAAGAATCAATCATCAAAAAACACCTATTGTTTTCAACAAATAAATTAAAAAAAAGGTGACATTCTTGTAAACCCATCTTCAAAGGTGCCATTTAGTTTTTTGTCTCGGACATGGAACATTCAACTGGTCAATGATTACACGTGATAAGTAATCAGGTTACATGCTACAGTAATGTATCGTGTAGGAAGATTATTTTCCATCGTGTACTCTTTGTCATAGTTGCGTCCCTGACCCCAGTTTCAGGTGTAATTATAGACATGTTGCATGTTGAATCAAATTAACAATGAGTTATATATATATATAGTATATGCATCTAATGTGAATGAGTCTCTCATTACAGTCAAGATCCATTTCAATAGTGATTTTCAGAGTTATGGTAAATAGGATCAAGTAACAAAAATGGTGACCGGAACCATTGTTGATGCTACAAGTGACTAGCCTGGGAAGAAACTCCTAGGCATAGAAGAGTGTTTCCCAGGCCTAACAGAATTTTTCACAGTAAAAATACATCAAAACATTCCATTTGAAGTGACATAAATTCTCAGCCTAAATACATGATTCCCAAGCTGTACAAGTCTATGGGGGAATTCGGATTTGACCATTGGTGAAAATGTCATTTGCAATGGCCTTACGAATGTTTTGATATTCTTTTACCAAAAATTGATTTCCATGGAGTTGGTACTCCAGCCATAATCAACTCAGCATACTTCATTAAAAAACACACAAATGCTTCTGTTAAATGATGGATATGTCAAACATAATATATTAGGAAAGTAAAAAAGTAATAGAAGTTTATAAATATGTCAAACATACCCATCATATTGTTGTGGAATGAGACCACTGTGCATGCTTTCAGCTGTGAATGGGGTGGCCATGAGGATCGATCTTCGTTGTGGTAGTAACCGGAATGCTTCAACCAAGATGGCATAGTAAAGCAAGCACGAATGTCTTTTAGCCGATTACTAAGTCCGCTCGTCCGTTCATCAATGAGTCAAATAATTTAACTTTTCCTTCCTTGAGAAGTACATGGCATAACAACCCAATGCCCGTGAATGTGGCACGGAATGAGACCTGTATATACAATAGATAAAATTATTAAGGAAATAGATAATGACAACGCAACGTCATTCCAAAAACTTACTGAATCAGTTGCCACCAAGTTGAGGGTATAGAAGTTCCATGCCCTGTAATATGTCTAAGGAGTTTGAAAGGGTTGGTAATTAAAGGAACAAATTCGGGGGTACTCTTCCCAGACATAATTGCTTTAGTGGGAGAAGCATCGCTGGACGTGTGACCCTTTTTTTGCGATCTTTTTTTCTGTTGAGGAGAAGTAGTTTCTTTCGGCTTACTTCTTTCCTGGTCATCCTTCAAAGACTTTGCTTCCCTCAAGTTGTCCAGCGATTTCATTTCAGTTCCCACTTTATTTTTGCTTGTCTGTCATCAAAAAATACAATTCATTGAGATAATTCCTAGACTTCATTGCAACCAGTCCTAGACTCAAAATACAGCATTATAACACACATTTTATATGCATTCATATAACTAGGGTGAAACTTACGAAAAAAGATGTGTTGAAAATCCAATATTTGCATGTAGCTAAGCTCACTGCTCGTCGCCTCCTCCATAGGTATCAAAGTAATTGAATGTGCTGTGTAAATGCAGTGGATGTACTGTTAAGGTGAATAAGTAACATAAAGCCTTAATAACCAGGAAGAAATATGGGTAAGTTACTTGTTACCAATCTGATCCATTTGTCGACGTTGACTAGCTTTGAAAAAGTTGAGTGTCATGGGAAGGATTTGACCAGTATAAAAAACTATTAAAATATGAATAAATTTCATTAGGACAAATATTCAAAAATGAATACATTGAAAAATCATGGCAATAACAGGTACAGATGGAAAAATACCTACTTGGTCGTCGTTCTTCAGGAAAGACGTGAAACTTAACTAAGTCTACATGCTCATTTGACTTTGATTTCTTTGTCTTATTGGGCATCGGATCTGTGTAGAGGCTTTCGAGATACCTTAACCGCTTTCGAGCCCTCTGTTTGTCGAGGTCTCTGTATTCAACATGCAGGTCGGCCTCAGTAAGTGTTACCACATAGGGGAGGGTTGGCCATAAAACACACGGACGGGGAGGGATGTTCTTCCAAGTCAAGGATAGTTTTCCCTAAGTCCTACATAAAATTAAATATGTAGTCGGTAAAGTACAAACCATTGATATATCATGTACATGACAAAGAAAGTATTATATAATTGTTCCCAGGCCTAAGGGAATTTGTTCCCAGGCTAGAAGAATTGTTCCCAGGCCGAATAGAATGTTCCTAGGCCTGACAAATTGTTTCCAGCCCTGAAAAATTGTTCCCAGGCCTACAATTGTTCCAGCCTTAAAAAACTTGTTTCCAGCCTAGAAGAATTGTTCCCAGGCCTAACAAATTGTTCCCAGGCTAAACGAATTGTTCCCAACCCTAAAAAAATTGTTCCCAGGCCTGGCAAGAATTGTTCCCCAGTCCTCAACCATATACATACATAAACACTATATGTTATAGATAGTATACATGACAAAATCATACCTCGACCGTCCCATCGCCCTGGATTGCACATAGATCCAACAACTTAACACCCTAAACAACAGCCTCATCTCCCTCACCCACCCTTACCAAGCTTAAC